>RJWH01003784.1:0-134420 GCA_004363575.1 Solenodon paradoxus | reverse complement strand
AAAAAAAAAAAAAAAAAAAAATGAAATCCTGTCATTTGCAACAACACGGATGGAACTACAGACTACAATGCTAAGTGAAAAAAGGAGGAGAAAGGCAAAAGCCAGGTGATCTCACTCATATGTGGAATATAAAGTAACAAAGCAAAGGAATAGATAAAATGCAATCCTTGGGTACTGGCAAAAGAACCGGGGGTTACCAGCGGAAGGGTGGGGGAGCAAGGGCCAGTGGGATGTCTGACCACGGAGGATGGCTCAGTAATGTGGTGATGGGTATGGTGTACTGGCTTATGTATTTGATGAACGGGGAACCTGCACATATGGTAACATACACGTTATGTATCAGAATCACCTCAATAATATTACAAATTTTTAAAAACCTTCCTTTACCTGATTTTTTTTTTTGGGGGGGCGAGGAAATCAATCTACTTTTTTCTGTCTTATAAATGAAGCAAACTATTAATGGTGAAGGAACAAGTTTTAATAATCAGAATTTGTTGCAGGCACTTCAAACAAAAAGATGAATGAAACACGATACCTTCATTCATTCTAGCCAAGGGAACAGACTAGATAAAACAGCCAAGATATGATCTGAAGGACACTGGCTAATTGTCTCGGAGAGATGCGATAGAGAGGTGACAGAAGAGAGGGCTAATTTTTATTTTCAATGTGTCTTGAATTCTTTAACATTCATTTTCTGGATTATCTATTTTATAAGTCCATTAACAGAGTCTAGAGCTACATGATTTTCCCTCTGAATAAGTTTATATACAATAAAATAAGCAGTATTACTACAATGATCATAATGCCACATTCGTGCCAGGTAAGACAAAGTCACATCATAACAAGTTACACCTAAGACTATAGAGGATTCACCATGACAGTAACGAAAATAAGAGTAACTGAATAAACTGAGTCAGCAGAGGGAGCCGTGCAGCAGCCTACACTCACCATACTATAGCCCCCACCTCTCAGAAACCTCGGCCATAAGCAATTAACAAATTTATGACAAGTGACTATTTCATTTTATCATTTCAGCAACATCATTACTCATTCCATTAAATTAATGTTGATAGGGAGAATATGATTTGTTCTGTACTGTGGATGGAATTAATTTATAAACTGTCTCTTGAAACTACATTAGGGAAATAAGCATGTAGACTATAACTAATTTCTGTGTTGGGAAGGTAGGAGATTAAGTAATATGCAAGGAAGCACAGAAGCAATTTTAAGTACCTAAGACACACAGGTTTCAGAAGGCCCCAGAAGGCTGCATGCACAGAGGCCGGGGTCAGCCAGGCTCCGGGGCCTTCTCTGGGCAGGAGGGCAGCCTTCTACCCGACGCTGCTGGGGACAAACAACGACTACTAGGCCTCACTTCAGAACACTGAGTCATTTCTGGTTTTACAGCAAGGAAACAGGTACAGCAACATTAAGTGACTTGTTAATTAGTAAATGTTGCTAAAATGAATCAAACGACCATCATTTCAACAGTGAGAACGTGTGATTTCTTTAATCGACATCAATGGCCTATTACTTCTAAGAATCTTTTTCCTGGGGAGTCTAAAATTAGAACAAAACACCATAATAGATTATTTTACTCTTTCTACAAAAAATTTCTGAAAACTCATATAGTCCTTGTGTTGCTAAAAATGGATAATCTTTGTTCTTATGAAATACACACAATGGGTTCAAATGTTCTCTTAACTTCCACCCCTTTCTTTCCTTCTTCAACTTTACTCAAAATCCTACATTAGAATTAGTGGTTGGTGAATTATGTCTATTTTTCAGAGCAATTCAGTTTGAGCTTTAAAATGGGGGGCGGTGACGTTCTGTTATTGCCACAGTGATTTACAAAGATAATCAGTAGGTGCTAAATACTAAGTGATGAAAAGAGGATGAAAGATATTTATCCAGTCTCAAAATTTCTTCCTATACATTACTTATTAATCACAATGGGAAAGCCAGTAACTTATCCAAGTGGCCAAAGTGAGCATCACCAAACACATGACAAACTGAGGGCACGTGCCCTTTAACATAAGGCACTCAGGATGAACTGCCGAAAACATAAAGATCCTGCTAAAATGCATACACTAAATCTAGTGATGAGAACATAGCTAACGACCCCAACAGCAAAACGTGCCCATGTCATGAAAGACAAAGAAAGGCTAACAAACAGTTCCAAGTTAAAGGAGAGTAAAGAGACACAGTAGCTAGGGCAAAATGTGCATGTTTAAGGTGAGATTAGTGATTATCACTATTAAATTTCCTAATTTTGATAATATATGATATAAATGAAAATGTTTGTTCTTATGAAATACACACAAGTATCAGAAGTATGCAGTCAAGATGTCTGCATTTTACTCTTCATTCAATAAGAATGAAATATAACAGAGAGCCCAGAAGACACAAAGTCAACTGATTTCTGACAAAACTAACATGACAAATGGAAAAAAGAACATTTTCTCAAAAATGGAGTCGCAAAGCTAGACACACATTCAGGGAAAGAAAGAAAAATTAAAATCACAGGCCAGACTATAATATGCAAAGCTACAACATAATTAGAAGATTAATGTATCAGAAAACCTAGATGACCTTAGGTTTGGAGAGGACTTTTTAGATACACCACCAAAAGTATGAACCAAAAAAAGGAAGAGTTAATAAGGTGGACACTATTAAATAAAATACTTGTCCTTTGCAACGGTGTCAAGAAAAGGAACAGATGGTGCGCACTGGTAGAGCAGAGGCTGGATGCAGTCCAAATACATCCCAAGGTCCTGGGTGTGTGTCCCAGGAATGGCAGGAACATCCAAGATGAACAACTAAATAAAATAAACAAAACGCTTCTTTTGTTTCTCTCTTCCTTCCTGCCTGTTCTTCTTCCTCCTCTCTCCTCCTACCTACCTGTCTGTGTAACTCATTCCTATCTGCACCTTTCCTTTAAAAAAATAAGAAAGAAAAGAAAAAGACAAGTCATACATTCTAAGGCCATATTAGCAAAAAGACACCTGATAAAGAACTCTTAACACTCAATAATAAGAAAATAAACCAACCTATTAAAAATAGCCATCTCACCAAAGAAGATAAGAAAAATGGCAAAAAAAAAAAAAAAAAAAAAAAAAAAAAAAAAAAAAAAAAAAAAAAAAAAAAAAAAAAAAAAAAAAAACCACACAAAGACACTCATGACATGTCGTCAGGAAAATGCAAATTAAAACAATAATGAGCTGCCCCTACAACATCTTTTATGGACGGACCGAATTCCAGAACACTGACGAGACCAAAGGCTGGTTGTGGAGCATTGCTGGTGGGAGTGCAAACTGGCAGAGATATTTTAGAAAAGTGCGGTGGTTTCTTAAAAAAATAAACATACTTTTTCTTTTTCTTCTTTTTTATTTTAAAGGAAAGGTTCAGGAAGGAATGAAGCCACATAAGGCAGGCAGGAAGAGAGAGGAGGAAGAAGCATCTATTTATTTTAATTTGGTTGTTCATCTTGGTTATTGACCCTGGCCCCAGGTCTTGAACCAAGGACCTTGGGGAGTATATGGACTATGTCCAGGTGAGCTAGACCGCTAGGTCACCAGGGTGTGTCAATAAACATATATGCTTAACATACAAGTCAGTAGTCAAGCTCCTCAGCATTTATCCAAAGGCAACGGAAACGTTATGTATACTGAAAAACCTGAACGTGGATATTACAGCAGCTTTTTTCAAAACTGCTAACACCTGAAAGACTGGAGGTGTACTTCGGCAAGTGAATGAATGAGTAAACTGCCATACAGCTAAACAACAGAATATTATTCAGCAAGAAAAAGAAGTCATAAAGTCATGAGAAGATATGAAAGAGTCTTAAGAGCATATTTCTAAAGGAAGCCAATCTAAAAGGTCTACGAACCATGATTCCAACTCTATGACATTTTGGAAAAGGCTAAACTATGGAGACAATAGAGAGCTGAACCGAGGGATGAATGGGGCAACACAAAGGATTTTTTGGCCAATGAAATTAGCCTGCATGAAACTGTAATAATGGGTGCATAACATAATAATAGGTACATAACATAATAAACTTTCCAAACCCACAGAATGGACAACATCAAGAAAGAATCCTAACATAAACTACGGACATTGGATAATGACGTGTCAGCGTAGGTGTATCAATGGTGACATATGTACTCTGGTAGCGGTGCTGATAATTGGGAGAGTATTCATGCGTAGTAGTAGGAGGCATGTGGAAAATCTCTGTATCTTCTGCTCAATTTTGTTATGTTACCTAAACGGCTCTGAAAAATAAAAGTCTATTTTACAAAAGGAAGAAAATGACACAAAGCAGACATCCAGTCTAAGTGTACAGTATAAGATCAATGATAAAAACATATACTGTCAACTGCTGGGCATGAGATATAATAACTTCTACAGACCCGATTAACCTTAGGCATATTACTGCACGTTCACGCCGCTCCTTAAGATAAACCTGCATTGGAAAAGATGCATGGCCAACAGCTACTTTTAATGATTAAAAACTCATTCATCTTAATCCTATAGGATCCCATTATTCCACTTCTGGGTATTTATCCCAAAACACTAATTCTCTGAAATACATGCACCATCATGTTTACTGCCCCCTATCAGATGAATGGATAAAGATGATGTGGTGTCTATTTATAATGGAATTCTACAGAGCCCTGAAACAGATGAACTTCTGTCATTTGTGACAGCAAGCATGGAACCAGAAGGGACGATGCTAAGTGAAGTCAGTCAGAAGGAGAACAACAAATGCCAGGTGATCGCTCTTGCATGGAGACTGTAAAGGAACAAAAGCAAATGAACAGTCAAAACAAAAACAACCCTTGGACATTTACAGTAGAACTAAGATTAACAGTGGGGAAAGGTGTGAGGGTGAAAGCAAGTTACCTCAATACATGCTAAATTTTTGAAAATTCATCTGAACAGCATCTGTATACATTTGAAAAATAATTCCCGTTGACTGCTCTCTGTAAGAGGATGTGTGTTTCAAGAATAACTCCATCTGAAGACTGACAGTTATGAGGGATGTTGTCACCAAACTACTACGATAGCCTACAATAAGGGGGTAACTGAAAAACATAAATAAAGCCAAACATACCTGCCAGCTCTGCTTCCATGTGCTGAAATGACTTTGGCAGCTCATTTTAGTACAACTAATTATGAATAATTTATAAAGCCTGAAATCCCACGTACTTGCTTAGCCAAATTTCAAATAGTGTCAAAGAACCAAAAAAAGACAAGGCTGACCTAGCCACACCCGTCGGGAAGACAGGCTGGTTGGCGCACCACCTGAGAGAGAGCAGAGCCGGACAGCACCTCAAGGCAGCATTAAACTGCGCAGACATCTGCGCCAAGAGGCTGCTCAGCTCCAGGCAGGTTTGTGAAATCGCAGGGCTGTTCGCATCTGTGTCCTGAGAATGTGGCCTAATGCCCTTTTTGTAAAAAAGGAGACAAGTATGGTGGTAACACAGTCAGAAGAACAAACTGGCTGACAATTAGCTTTTACAGGCGAGCAGGGAGGGAAAACAACTGCTCCCAGTGCAAGGAGTTCGTCAGCAAGCAGCGTGTAGAGGGCATATGCTTGTGCATACTGATGTTGGTCAGTGAGGAATTTAAAGACTTTCTGAAGATTTGCTACATCAAAATTCAACCATTATTAACCATCTTTCATTTATAGTAGTTCGATGGAGCGGCATCAAACTGACAGAAACTCCGATCATCTCAGCACCTTCCACCACAGACAGGAAAGGCACTGGCTGCTTGTGATGTACTTAGTGTCAACTGCAGAAAGCACAGTAAACACTGAAAAAACAAATTATCCTCAAAACTCCTGCGTACAGAAATAAACCACCAGATTAGAGTCATTTTTTCAGGCATAAGGAACTAAGAAATATAATCAACTTTACCTTTAAAATAGTACTTAAATGTTCACTTTTAATTATTAAATGGTACCAAAGTCCCAAGTAGGAAAAGTACCAATATTAGGAAACAATACTTAAAACCAGTAATTGGCTTGTCAGCAATAACAACAATACTACTAATAATAATACTGCAGATACGGTCACAGAATTTAAACTAGGCTTTCAGCAAAGCATTCTTAGATTTTAAAGTAAATGGGGTATGGCAGTGGCCGCCTTTCAAAAGCTCCCTACAGCCTTGGGAACATTGCAGGAGCAACGGAAAGAAAGCTGACTGTCTAGGGCAGCCCCTCATGACCCAGGGCATGTGGAGAGGTCGCAGGCCTGGCCTCCCGCTTTGGGCTAGTGGGGCAGGTCCAGCTACGAAAGTGGAATGGATTTACTCCAAGGGAAAATGGAAAGCCCAGTTTCATTCATGTGTGACGTTATACGAGAAACATACACTAACAAACTAAGGAGTTATTTTTCAAATGTATATACAGGCTATTAAGATAAATGCATTTTAATCATTAAAAGTAGCTGTTGGTCATGAATTTTTTGAAGCAAAAGACACTGAATAGAGGATCACCACATATGCTAACAGGAAAGCACTTATTAAAAACTTATACTTTTAAGACATTTCCCCACATATTCAGGGTAAGCACCAGTCTGCAAACCTCAGTGGCAGAAGCCTTCTACTGTACCAAGGGAAGCCAGCAAGTTAACTCAGGACTCTGGTAAAACAGGCACAGGCAGGCATCGCTGCAGAGACCACCCGTGAAGACGTCAGCCTTGAGAGCGCCTTACATCACACAAGGTCAGGGTGAGTCCTTACTCACAAAGACAAAATTCATACAAGTGTAAATCTCAAGTATTCTCATCTGATAAAGGATAGAAGTTTCACAGATTTTTGTGAAGATTAAATGGGTTTAACTATGTAAAAAGAGTAACAGAGGCTTAGCCACAAATTAATGCTCAATGTTAATTTACTTCTTTAACAAACAGTTCACCGATTTGAGGTTTTAAATGAACCACCACGGAACCTTTTACAGAGCAGCAGTTCTTAATCTTAATTTTTTAATTTGTCAACAACATTTTAGGAATCTACTGATCAGCATCTGTAGTTGAAAAATACTCGCTCGGAAGAATGCACCACATATGCGTATGTGTATATACATTTATGTTTACACGTGACTTTGCAAGCAATTCCAAATAGATCACAGGTCCTTCTAAATTCAGAGACCGCATAGAGGCCTAACGACCCTCAGAATAAGAATGTCTAGAAAACTAATAATTTAAAGCCTAAATTTGTATAGTAAGTCTGTTACAATAGATAATGCTTAATGAATGCCTATGATATGCTTAATATAATAGTCTAAGCAATTTAATGAATTATTTCATTAATCTTTGCAACCCTTTAAGATAGCAGTAATACACCCATTTTATGTGAAAAAAACTGAATGGTTAAAGTTAATGTGCCCTGTGTTATGCAGAATTACCATCAAGGGGGAGGAACTGTTTTCTAAAGAACAATGCACTGAAACCAAAATTAGTAGTTAAAAAAATACTGAGATGCAGTAACTCAACCTACTATATATCACTCTTATTTATGTGTGGTAGTCACACAACAGTGGTCTTAAATACACACAAAAAAAGGCACGACCTGCTGAAGCTACAGTTGGCTCAATCGCCTCCGAAGGATGCAGGCCACACAGCCCTGGGTTTGACTTCCCGGTCAGGGCTGGAGGGAACAACCAGTGTGAACAAAGAAAATGGAAATAAAACGAAAATGCTTCTTCCTCCTTGCTCTTCCTGCCTGTCTGCAATTGTCCTTTAAAAAAAATTTAAGAAACAGATAGCTAAACAATGAACATGAAAATACTCTAATAGCCTGTGCTCTCCAAGCAGAGGATGAGGACAGGCTCAACCAACAGAACTGCAGTCAGCAGACGGGCAGCCCTGAGGAAGGAAAGGAACGCGCATTTTAAGTCTCCGCAAGGGATGGCACCTTTTCTGCTTTAGCCAGTCTCTGCCCTGTCATTTAAACCACTGGAATCAGCTTGGTTTGGGGGGTGGGTATCACCTCTGCCCATTCCAGAAAGGATTTGGGTACTGTTTTCTAGGCCTAATCTCTCCCACTGCCCCTAACAAACAAGACACCTGCTAGCTAGAAAGCATCCAAGTAGATTCTCGGTAACAGAAACAGTGCCTTTTCAGCACCAGATACTTCTAAACTGAACAGATTAAGTTAAAATTTTATAAAAATTAAATTATGAGTTGATGCCATCATTAGTGTAGAAACAGATCACATATACAGGAATATGCAAAGAAAGTTAAATTATGATGCACTCAACGCTATCCTATAAAAACGAAACTAACAAAAATAGTCTATTAGGGAAGACATCTGGCGCATCGTGGCAAGAAACGCTGATGATACTGTCCGCAACCCAGTAATCAATTTCTCCTCCCAACAGCTCTCATGACCTGTATCAGATCCTGCGCCTGCAGAACTGATAAGAGCACCACACGTGGGAGAGCTTTGCCAACTGGATGGCATTCACATCCAGCTCAGATGACTTTGGCAGCATGAAACATTGTTAAAGAACAATCGATACAGTTAGCTTTACTGCAGCATCATCTTGACTGAAAGAAGATTTATCATCTTATTACAGAATCTCCTCAAACCTACATCTGATGGTATCTGAGTAAACTTATTTAAAACCTCAGTGGATCCAATACTTCTAGTGCTAAATAAATAAATACTGGTCATCATATTGCCAGTGTAAAAAAGTTTAACAAAAATCAATGTTATGGGCAAATCTGAATTCATTCAGCAACCCTTGGTTAGTGAGTATTGTGGTATCAGTCTAACAATGGCAGCCACAGTGATTAGAGAATAAAGTAAGAAAATATCAGCCTGAGAGATAAAAGCCAGTTCTTAGAGATAAACTTCTGAAGTAGGTACTCAAATTGAGACTCTGCTAATTTGTCCCTTAAGACTTCAATACAGCAATCCTGGGATTAAAATTAGACTTTTATCCACTACACTGGGTTTTATCTTCCATTGTGAATGGCTATTATACCAACAATTCCAGGGCTGCCATAATGTGAACATTTTTTTTGGTCTAATTCTTGATAAATTACACTGGTAACTATCTAAACATGAAATTATTGTTGTGGCAATTATTCCTGATTTTGCTACATTATTAACAACCCATCTCTACTGTCCTGGTTGTCTTCATTTATGCATGGATGACAGTCCTGGCCACCTAACTGGAACTTTCACAGCCTTTCCCCATTTCACACTGCACTGCTACCCAATGGATCTTCTTAAGCAGTGATCTGCAAATTGGCTTGCCTAGAATAAAGAAAAAAGCCCACTACATACATAAAACCTTGTTTCGTCTAACCTGTAAGATATTCTGTGATCTGGCCTCACATCTCACCTCTGCCTCCCAAGAAACTGTGCTCTTCTTTGCAGCCCTGGGCCATCCCCTCACCACTGCTCTCCCGGCTTTGCCAGGCTCACTGCCTACGCTGCTCACAGGGACAAGCTGAGTGAGCCATATACCTAAAGGGTCGCTCCACTCCGCCTGTCCACATTGGCTGTTCTATCAAAAACATATCCAGCTCCTCCAAGCCTTCACAAAGCTTTCCCCAGTGCTGCAGCCCAGGTGGAACACTCTTTTGTTAGTCTCAAGATATTAACTGCAACTGAATTATTCATTATCTGGTGCCAGTATCTGTGCTGTTCACATGCAATGGCTACTCTCCTGTGTCATTTTCTCATTGCCTAGGAACTGAGCTCCACAGTCAGGTTGCACACGAAAAAAGGTCTTCAACTTCTTCAGTGGTTAATAGTCTCAGGAACTCAGAATTCAGTCAAAACTATGAATACTGTCTTTCTCATTACATCCACATAAAGGAAGGAAATGGAAGCCAGGTGCCTACGCAGCTTTCCTAGAAGGTGAGAACACAAACAAAAACAACACTCAGTGCTCACTGCTCCAGACCCTGTGTTCTAAGGGATCAACACTAACGACAGTTCATCCTGCTGCATCTCACACGGTCCCACAGTACCAACAGGTAACGGGGATCACCGGGGCACAGCTGAGGCACCACATCGAAATCCAGCTCGAGCCTAGCAAAGTGCTTCTGGTCTATCTGGCATTGCAGAAAAGCCAGGCTACTTCTGAGCAATACTCTACAGAGCATCACCAATTTAGATTCCTGGGCCATGAGTCCCAATGATACTGGGGAAAGGCAACTCCACAATTGGACTCAAACTTACCCCCTTTTTTCCCCATTTCAGTTGCCAACATCCATACTCGCTGCTGATTGCCAGCTCCTGCTCCTTGCAGCAGCCCAGCATGCTCTCTGCTGGTGCCCAAATACCCTATACCACCAAACCCCGCAAACTTCTGGAACTGTCCTAGAGGGGTAAGGCAAGTCCCGTATTTGCTTCCTCTGTGCATGTACTTTGTTACTCCTTTAAAAACACATACAATACAGCACATTTTTAAAGGGGCTCTGGGGAGGGAGGTAATATTCCTATTTTATACCCTATGGGATATAAAATATTGATAGCTTTTAAAAACGGGATTCTCCTTACCCCTACAGGCCCTCTCCCGGCTTCAGAAAGATGGTGTGGTGGCTGTGAGGCCACCGGCAGAGAGCATGCTGGGGGGTCACACAAAGCAGGAGTTGGAGATCTGCAACAGGCCTGGGAGTTGTGGACCTAAAAAAGAAAAAAGTCTTAAGTTAACATGCCCAATGTCCCCTCATACCCTGGTTACCAGGGGCACTCAGCACACAAGCAGCATTCTGCACAAAATCTTTAGCAGATGGCCTCTGAAATCCCAGAGAATGTGTTCATCACTAAAGCTGCCCTTCTGCATAATCAGAGGCATTTCTTTGTTTCATGAGAACAAACTTATGACCCTCTGCTCCACGCTTTATCTGGGTCCTGTCATAAAGCAGTGTGGTGTGTGCCCCTCAAAATAACCAAGTTAAGACGTGACACAGTGCAAAAGCACAGTGACAGTGGCATGCTTTGCTCATAACAAAAACAAAATATCAATGGTGTCAAATAAGCACAACTGTAAAATGAACCACAAGTGGACAAACATAGCTTTCAGAAGTTTCTAATGAGAGATGCTAGAACCGTAAGACAGGTACTTCATAAGGAAATATTCAAGACATTGCAAGGAATGGGGGTCAAAGAAAAATCCTACCATTTTCTCAAAGTGGTATTTTAATTTTATAAGGCTAAAGGCAAGGTAAAAGAAGGCTTAATAACGCAGGGGAAAAAAACGACCATTCGATGACCATTGAATTTCCTCACAATGCCCACTAGGTAAGTATAATGAACAGGAACAGAGCATAAAGTTCAAAAAAGACTCTTAGGGGCAAAAATAGTTTGGTATGTATCACAGGTCTTTATTTTTTAACTTTGAAAACATTTTCCAGCAAATGATTAGAGAGCAACTTCTGAAAGCCAGCACAGTCCTCGTAAGTATCAAAAAAGATACCTCAGATAATAGTTTGAATGTGTTCCATTTTCAAGTATTTCAGAGTATGTGACATTTCTCCCAAAATTAACCAATCCAATTTCATGTGGTTTTATATGAACTAAAAACCCCATAAAATCCGAATGTTTATATAAGAATCTCTATTCTTCAAGTTGTTTAAAAATTATAGGTACTAGAGATATTATTAATATTAAATGTTTTTTGGGAGTATGTCACATATATAATTCTCTTTGAGAAGAATCACTCTCTAACAACTCCCTGTAACACCAAGATTTTAATATGCTCCATTAACTACTTATTTTTCTGTCTCTTTTAAAACAAATAAGTAACACCACCACCACCACCACCCCAGAAGCAGGCTAATCTTGGGAATATCTTCATCATGACTTTCTGTGTCTCCTTACAGAGGGCCCTTTGTAGGACACTGCCATGTACACTTTGTGTGTACTCAGTCTGACACCCTGGTCTCAGTGACCTTCCATGATGGTATCAAGTGTTAGCAGTTATACCTTCTCCACGTTTCTCTCCTCCTGCCCCATTCTTGCACTGCAAATGCCAAATCAAAAATTCAACAGTACACTTCAAAGGAGACTCTACTCAATATTTTTTACCATACGCATCAAATAAAAATGAATTTCTGGTTAACATCTTACACTTAATTCAATTAATCAGACCAATCATATCCTTATTCAGTCAAAAGTTTTAAACAAAAAAGCATTTCTAAGCACCTTGGCATTATTTTAAATATACAAAACTTCAATTAATTGTTAAAACATTTTAAGCATAAAAAGGCATCATTTCAAACTATATCACGATTTGTATTTATGACTCAGAAACTATCAACAGTTTTCCTAATATTTTCATTCTTTTACTGGGTTTTTCTTAGAGACTATTAACATAAACATTCACATTTACATACAAATTACAAGTTTCCAGTTCTAAAAAATCAAGTTTGAATAATACTTTACCAATATTCTCATACAGCAGTTCTCTGCAAATATCAGTTTGCCTCAAACTTTCTTAAACTCCTTTTTTTAAAATTAAATTAGAATCGTATCTAGAGTTTTCTGAACTGAAAAAATTTCATATATACAAAAGGTTTAGTAAATAACATTTTAAAATAAATATTTTATAGAACTAAATATAACTAAAAATTTTCAATGATCTCTCAGTGTTAAAATCCAAATACATTAGGAGAAAAATGAATTGCCTAACTTCACAGTAATCGTGAACTTAAACTTTAAATCCTACATGGTCTATAATGATTATCAACCCTGAATGATAACAGGCCACTGAGTAGCTAAAAATGGGGCCAATAAGAAACTCTGAGATGATTTATTCCCAAAGCCTCACTTTGATTTTTACTTATGTGAACACCACCCCTTCCATTCGTAAGCTGACATTCACATCACACAAGTTAAGTTGTGTTCATACAAAAACACTTTCAACTCGACTGCTCCATAAAGGGATGGGACGGAAGAGAGACAGCCAAACCACCTCCTCTTGGACTGTGGCCACCAAATGCAGGGCTGGAAGAGTTCATCCTACTCTTGCCTGTTAAAGGATTAAATACAATTACAAACTTCAAACTTACACATGAAAAGGACATTTAGCCCTTGAATATATACGTGTGTGTGTGTGTGTGTGTGTGTGTGTGTGTGTGTGTATATATACACACACACATATATATATGATAGCTTACTCCATACAAATAACATGAAGCAGCTTATTACAATGCTTACAGAGAGCAACTAACAACCAACCAGGCCTTTATTTTAAATAAAGGGGGAGAGTTCTGAGCTCCAGAAGAATGCTCTAGCACCCAGTTAGTCCCGGCACCTTTCCTGGACTTAGACGTCACTGTGTAAGAAGAGCACTGTGGCACTGATCCACTCCTGACAGGTGAGAACAACTAAACTGGAACAGAAGGGAACCACTCCTTTTGAAGAACTGCCTCCTCTAATTCTACATTCCACTCTCTAAGTAATACTTAAGTCCTCACTCTATAAACCAAAAACATTTGATAACAAGTGTCAAGGTTTTCCACTTCATTCTTCCACACTATATTCAAGTTACAAAGCTGCAATTGGTGGTGCTAACCTTTTTTATAGGGAATGAGCCAAGAGGATAAAGACAAAAAGGAACTACAGAAAGAAATTCCCAATTCTGCAGGCTAACTGGAAGATAATCAAAACAAAACAAGAAGAGAAAAATGACTTTCTCACATTCCGAAACAAATCATAACTTAAGGCATTTTCCTAACAGCTGGCTTTCTCTGTCTGGGAAATTCACCTATAGACAAAGTCCTGATTTATCTTTGCTAAAGTCAATAATTTGGACAATTCAAAACATTATACAACACCTTAAAAATGTTAAGATTTTTATGTATCCTCATGCAAAAATCCTGAGGAAAATAAGAAACTGAGTTTCAAAGTATGTAAAAATAGTTTTATTACTTAAAAGCATAAAACACTATAGGCGAATCAAAATACTACACATTGAAAGCTAAAGGAACAGATCTCTGTGGCTTGTTTAATAAACGGAAGGTTAACTGTAGTTAGTGCATGCACTGTATCAAGCTACTACTTAACAGTTTGTAGGTTTTTATCAATTCACCTTTTCCATCGAAATGTTACTTCATTCAATAGTCAATAATTGTGGATCTTGCAGGGGCCACTGTGCTAACAGGTTCCCAGCACGCATCAGGGTCTGCACTGAAGAAGCTTAAACCTGGAGCACCAGCTGCACATCAAATTCCAGACCATCCGCATTCCATGCACCAGGCACTGCTCTACCCTCTCCACAGGCTTGATCTTTTCATCTAAAAAACAACCTGCCTTCCTGTTTTATATCCTAACTTCATATGTAAATAAAGGGCAGTTGGGAGGGTTAAGTGGACCAGACAAGCTGATGTCACTCTAACATTCCTCATCTCAGTTCCAGTCTCTAGGAAACCAAAACTGTACCTTATCCTGTTGTATAAATGACATAAACTCATTAGGAATCCACACAGAACTCCCATGAATAATATTAAAGAAATGACTCTGATTATCTGTGAAAGAAGAATTAGGTATGAAATACCATCATTACAGCCACACAAGGAACTGCCCGTTATTACACTGAATGAAAATATCATCTCAATGATCTTCCTGCAGAATTTTCAGAATCTGTGATTATTTCTAGATAGCAAATTATCTCTATCATGTTTAAGACCTGGATTTTTTTTAAACAGAAATTTATTTTTAATAAAAGCAAGAAAGAAATCTTGCCTGAGACGAAAAGTAAAATGGCTTTCTCTACATCAATCCCATTCAAGTTCTCCAAAGAGGACCAATATCTATTGTTGTTGGTCCAGTTAGGATCTAAGAGCACTGAGGGAAGGAATACTCTACATTCTTCGTTCCCCTCATGGTGCTGCATGAAAAGAGAACACAAAGCAGGCTCTCACTTTAAAATGCCCATCAAAAGCACAGATTAGAACCCCAAATGTCCCTAGCTGCACTCTGGGATACAATGTTCTTTGATGATACTGACTCATTCAAGAACAAAACTCTGAACACAACTCACACGGTGACTAGCGGAGTTAGGGGAGCAGCAGCAGGGCTGAAGATGCTATGCCAGGCTCTTTGGGCTGTAATTAGTGGAAATCTGCTCAAGTCAACCTAGGAAAGAGGGCTCACTAAGAAGAAACAAGGGTAATCTGTGACTCCCATCAGATGCAGCATCCTCCAGGGGCCTCGGAGAAGAGAACAAAGGGAGGAGTGCGCCCCAGCTTCCACTGGCCCAGTTAAGTGTTCTCTGCTCAGCTGCACCAACCCTCTGCTTTTCCGGGCCTCCTGTCCTGCCACAGCCTATTTATGCCCCAAACCCCTGTGCACTGCCCTGTCTGCTAACTGCTTCCATCTCTTAGTTCTTTTCCAGCTTGGCCACAAAGATCAATGACTGCCATTTCATGTTACTTTGCTTTCTAAGAGCTAAAGATTTTGTCAGCTACTTGATTCTTCAGTTCAGAAGCCCAACTGCAAAGCGGTCTTATTTGATGACTCTCTTTTCCTCCTGCTTCTAAGTATACACTATCCGTAATTCCACCTACCTTGGCTGTCATTAGCCCCTCCCTATGTGTGACTACTTGGTCCAAGGATACTTTTTGTCCCTGTTGTCAAAGCCAGATCACCCGTTTGTAAATAAGCCAAATCAAATGAACACTGCCTAAGAGACATGTAATTCATTTCCTCTGAAACCTGAGTTGTAAGGAAAAATAAATTACTTTCCACCATTATCACTGCAATCTATGCCTGTGAAAGTGTGGGCTCCAAACACACCTACCAACGTAGGGTGATGTGGCCTTAAGGATTGTGGTGGTTAAACGCTAATAAAGCAAAAGACACAGGTCCCATCTCCACAGGCAAGATGACTACAAAACTTATCGTCCCAACAGGGACACCTTTAAGAATCCAAGTGGACACTGTATAAGCGTCAGGACAACACATGTAAACGTGGACACGGAGGTAACTATGCTCCATAGCATGGACTCATATTATTGGGGATGTAAAAGCAAAGCCTAAAAGAAAACCCAGGTCCCCTTATAAATGCACAGACCCGTCTTCTCTCACAGAGAGCTCGTACATGAAGCCCTAGCCACCAGGGCGCTGGTCAATAAACTGGCACTTGGTGACTGGCTGCAGATGTCTCCTCATGACTACTCAATTTCTGCACTCCTGTTGCATTTAACATTGTAAAATCTTACTTAATATGCGTCATAAAGGACATTCACCCAGTTTATTTCATCTTCATGAAATTACCTTACACTAAAACTTCACCATAGTAAAAGGATTAATTCTAATTATGGTGTAAACAAAGAAACATCTCTCTTAGCTTCAACCCCAAATTAAAAAAAAAAAAAAAAAAAAAAAAGATAAATACATAATAAACATTTCAAAACTATTAAGTTTTGACTTTCTACTGCTCCACTTGCCATGCATGGTTATTTCTTGTGAGCAAACTTAACTCCAATTTCTTCTTTTTTAAATCTTGCAGAGAAACAAAGCATATTTCATTCTGCTCATCTTTTCCCCTTGTAACTTGGGTAAGCTGAAGAGAGAAAAACTATGATTATTCTCAACTATCGGGTTGTCTTCCCACAAGCAGCACAAAGACACAAGGAAAGATGAAGTGGGTGCCCAGACAATAACCACGTTCTTTCAGGAAGCAAAATTTTTTATCATCCCTGTTGTTTGTACACAACAATGAAGAGTATGTGCTGAAAACAGAACTCAAAAAAATATAACGAGACATAGCAGTGTGCAGTTTATAGAAGGTATCTAAACATAGTGCACCCTACTTATTTTTGCAGACAGCTTTAATGTGTTACACTAGACCAATACTGACAATAGAGGCTTCAGCTTTTATTGCTGTTAATACCCTGAGCAATTACCGTAACTCAGCAGGAACCTCTGCCCCAAAAAGCAACTATTACGTTGTAATCAACATTTCATAAGAGATGCTGTTCAAACCTGAAGGCACCTGCTAACGTTCAAAAATTGTACAAAAGGGGCTCTGAATCTGAAAGAAAAATCTTTGCAATTTTATGCCACAGCTATATCTTCTCCATGGTACGCTAGTATTATATTTAGTAAAAATCACATACAAAGACAAGGGGAAAGGGAAGGGTACAGCGGCAGCCATGAGCAAGAGAAAATTCCTCAGCAAATAAGGCTACCACCCAGATTCTCAGATGTCAAAGCAGCATCTGTAAAAAATCTTTGGGGAAAAAACCATAATAAACAGCAAAGATCTCTAAAAATGGTAAAACTTAATGTTGACATTAAAAATCTGAATAGAAAGCATTTGATATATAAGATTAAACTGCAAGGCTGCCTTGAAAATCGGGGAAATTAAAAGCAGCCTACTAAGAATAAATAAATCATAGATGTAAATGGCACAATAGGTTTTCTTTTAAAACAGTAAACATGCATACCTTTGCAATAATTTTTAATAAAGAAAAATGGCACACCATTTTTAACTAGTTAAATCAGAACATACAAATTGGACATTTGGGGTCATTAAAGGCAACAAAAAGAAGAGAAAGAGCTGTAGAATTAGAGATCTCTTCAGGCTACATCACTTTCTTTAGACAGAAATACCACATACGAAGTGTGTCAGAACACAAACACTGTCAAAAGCTGTAAGGGATGTTGGAAATAAGAGTCTCAGGTCACAGATGCTGATGTACATACATCTCTACAAAGGTAAAGAGTTAAGATCTCTCTACATGCGAGAGTATACAGACAAGTGGTTCCCCACCTCCAAGCACAGGAACCCCTTTCTGAGATGCATATTTTTCAAAAGATCCCAAATAACAGTACTTTGATAGTACTTTATTTACCAGTTGTTTGAGGAAACTACATAACAAATGATATTCAGCTGTGTATTGTCATTAAGTGATTTTTTTAAAAATCCCAGTATGGTGAAAACATTTGGAAGTATCTGAACACATATAAGTGAAATTTTCTGATGTATTTTAATAGAGAATACTTATTTGCAGACTGTACAAAATCTCTGCAGACATCCTTTGAAGACAGATACTCAGGGATCCAAAGCCCCAAGTGAGAACCACTCATCTGAAACGAAGGCATTTTAAAACAGGCAATCTCGACACTTACATACTTGGGGAAGTTGTTAATGAGAAAGTATCACAGCTATTCCAACTTAGAGCCAAAATGCCCTCCACTAATCCCCAGCACTGGGAGATCATAAGGAAGGTTCGAGACACGCTGCATACTTAGTAAAATACCTACAGGCATTATGTGTACCGCACAAAACTGGTTTCTGGTCTGTTTATATTCTTTCATTTTTTTCAATTTATCTTCAAATCCCAAGTTTACTTTATTTCAGGCTTCCCACCACTGCTAAGAACAAACTATTTCAAAACTAAAGGAAATCCCTGAAATTTTTGTCAAAACAGCTACTAGAACAATGAAAAATTCAGGAAGCACTGTTTACAGTATGAGCTTTGTAAGAGTTTTAAGTTTACAAAACCAAAAAGATAAAACTGGTAACTCTCTAACTTGAGTGCTACAGACAGCAGGCAGTTAACACCAAGGCGGACTGGTTATCACGTGAAGAGCAGCCTAGGGAGCTGGGGGAGAAGGTATGGGGAGAACCATGAGCACATTCAAAATGCTTACCAGTTTGAAGTCTTGAATGCTACAGATGAAATACGGTGTGTTTGGCCTCCGACTCTCGATATACACACAGTCTTTAAAAGAAAAAGAAAATTTAAAACAATGTATTTACCTTTAGGGAACAAAGACAGGGCCCAAAAAGCCAGTGCATAAATAAATGACAGAGCACATAACCTTTTACACTAAATTTTTTTCAAAGATGATACCAAATTACAAGAAACTTTATCCTAAAGGGAAACAGCCATGGGGATCTTTTTTTGACCACTTTTCTGATCATTTAAAGAAACTGATAAAGCCTCAATTAATGTTTTTAGGGTCACTGAAGAAGGGGAAAGGGGTAATACCCTGAGATAATTCATGTTCAGATAAAGAAACTTGATAAAGGGAATTACTTTTCAGCATAACACACCAAACATAATCTTGAGTGTCCCATTCAGATAGTTGCTTCTAAATCTTCAAAAAGTGAAAATGGCTCTGCCAACTGCTTCCTTATTTTTAGCAAATATTTTGTGAGAAAATAAATTAAATATGCAAAGGAGACTACTTGAACATGCTATTACAATGACTTTTCCACCTAAACCAAGAAAGAAAAAGGAAACTATGACCTAAATCTCTTGTGGATAACTTGCTATCAAATTTTAACCCAAGCACATTTTATTTTCTGATTGTAAAGAAAACCAAGGCTGCCAATCAGAGATGGAATGAAGTAAACCAAATTACATTTTCCTCAGGGAAGAAAAGCACTTTTTAAAATTACATTTGACATGGCAGTAGCTGAGTAATTATTTCTGATGCTCTCAACGGCTGAAGTCTTAAAGGGTTGGTTGCTTTTTTAAATGGCAGGTTAAGATATTGTTTTTAAAGAAGTAATGATTTTAAGGGAATCAGAGCCTATAAAGGGATATATAAATTCTCCATAGTGCAACCCAAGATCATTATAAAAAGCTTAGGACAGGAAAGTTTATGTATTTATTTAATGAGAAATAAAGACACCTGCAGACAAACGATTTTTCTAGGGAGAGTAACCAACATGCCCCCATTTAAAATGCCATTTGGTGATTCTTCCTCAAGACCCTTCAGAATGAGTACATCTTAGAATAATTCAGATGCTGGAGAACATAGGCAGATTTCTCCACTGCCCCATCTCATACATGTTAACAAAAAGCAAAGGAGCAGAGATCCGGGATCACTGATCCAGTGGACCGATCGGTCCCAACCCCAACCACCAGCAGACGAACTACAAGGTGGATTGTGAAGGACGCCCTCACTAAAGGGCTTCCTTCTAAGAAACTTTCTGGAAGACGCCAGGATTTTTGTAGCCCAAAGTCATTTCAGAAAGAAGGCATCGGAATGTCAACTGTTTAGACACTCAGAATTCCCACTCGATTTCTCAGACGCAGACTCAACAACAGAGATCTGACCCACCCCGAATCGCCATCTTGTTCCAGGGACCAGGATGCTTAATAAACTCTGTTCAACCATCAGGCAGCATATTCAACACATGAATCATCTTCAAAGACAAACAAGAGAGAACTCTTCCCACTGTGGGGAAGAGTGAAATAACAGAAAGAAATACAGTCCCTCGATAAAAACTGTAGCTCCAACTTGCACAATTTTGGAACAATACAATACTTTCAATTTCTGTACTCCCATTCTTATAAATACTACACCAGTATTTCAAATATCTAGGTATAAATTATTTACTTGTCTTACTCAACCTGAACACAAATCAGTCTATATTCCCTCTTCTTCCTCTCAGCTCCCACAGAAAGTCGTATTCCCTATATAGACACATTCCCTACCTGACACAGACGTACCTTGCTACAACTCACTGACTTCAAAACAAATGTTCACTTCCTAACAAATGACTTCTACTTTCTTAAGGCTCACGTGACCAAAAAACTTAACTGCATTCAACAGTCTGGCACCCACACTACAGCTCATACTCCTGCAGGCTGCTTCTCAAAAACAAACGCCAACCTCCCTACCACCCCCATCCATGCCTACCCTCTTCATTCCACCAATGCTGGCAAGCTCATGAATCAGCTGCAAAGGTAGTAAGTTCTCACGGCTCTCTGTAAAGAAATGAAACATCTCCTTTCTTTTCTATAAAACTGACCATTTACATTCCCTATTTGTTCAGCCATGAGGCAGTCAGATGGTCAAGCTCCTGAGTTCAAAGAAAAATGACTCATTTCTGCACTTCCTGCACCCACCAACACTGGTATTGATAAAACCAGACAACTGAATTATAGAACAGCTGCTTAGTAAGGACTATGGACAACTCTGTTCTTTTTACACAGGGAAAACTTTATATATACACTTTTCATAATGAATAGAATCATTATTACCACAAACTCCTATTCTGAGTCATAAAGCAACTATTAACCTGTATAACAAAGCTTTCCAGGAAAAGAAAACAATCTATACTCTTACATTTCTCTCTGCGAAGTTATACGCAGGAAAATGTTTCTCTGTCAATGCACCAAGGTAACCAATTCCTGTTAGAGATGGGAGGAAAGGAATGTGCTGCTTTGTTGAGGACAACCACTGACAGCCCTTTGCCTGAGAATGCTGCTGTGTGAGAGCAGACTCTATGGGGTGACTACGTTCACTTAGCCATGCTTTACCACTAGATTAAAAGCCACTTGCTTTTGTTCAAAACATTACCGTGGCAAAGCTATGTATTCATAGATGAGATTCCAATGCATGAGGCTTGTAATCTGTAAAGTAGGTCACCATAATAAGTGATCTCTATCGGTATTCTGAAATTTATTTTAAAAAAGTCAGAAAAGCTCACTACAAAATTAAGAGGAAAATTTAGGAGTTTATTTTACCTAATCATAAAAAAATAATAGTCATAAGAGACAAAGTGGCTAAATCAGGTCAAGCTTGCCAAAAGAATGCGAAAAATACATTGCTTTGCTCAGATTTTTCTAATTCATTTTTAAATAAAAGCATGAAAAATTATTTTAGTCAATTTTTTCTTTATAACCCTCCCATAAAAATTAGTGATCCAACTAAAAGAGAGTATGTTCAAGAAGCAATTTCCAATTCTAGTATGACAGAAAAAAAATCTATTATTACTCTTAATGATTTTCAAAACAACGTTAAAACAAAGCCAAATACTCATAAAAAGCATTTCCCTCGTTTCATTAGTTAAGGAGCTATTTAAGAAAATAACTTGATGGCATGTCTTGGTGGTTTCATGGTTAAGTCTATCAGTGTGGTCCACATGCATTCCAAGGACCCATATTTACAACCCAGGGCTGAGGGACCAACATGAACAACTAAACAAAATAAATAAATGTTTCTTCCTCTTCTGTCTTCCTGCCTATCTGCACCTTTCCTTTAAAAAAAAAAAAGAAGAAGAAGAAAGTTAGCACTAAAAGGGAGTTTATTTTGAAAGGGAAAGATGAGAATAAAAGCCAAAAGCAATGTTAAACTCTCCATTGGAATACATTTCCAGCCATCTTTTAAAATCAAAATGATTTGCCATGAATTTTCATGCAATTTATAAGTGCAGGGATTGTCTAAGGCTGAATACAAAATTGGTCTCGGTCAGTTGGATCGATGATCCTCAACTGAAAACCCCCCAAGCACTGCTGATACCTTTTTTTTTTCTTAAGAAAGAAAAAAGAAAATCCTTTTTTTTTTTTATTAGCTAGCAGTTCTGAAAAAAACTGAGTTTAGCTGATATGATCCATTACATGCATAATGCACATTTTCAAAATTACCCAGATGAAAGACACATATTTACCAGGATGAGCAATGGCTGCTACAAGGCACAGGCGCGCACACGCGCACACTTATAAACTTAAAATCATCAAGTGTGGAATGGGCCAGAAAGATGAGTGAGGCTATTACCATCAATATAATTATCCCAAACAACACGCGGTAATTTTTTTCCGTACTAGGAGTATCTGAAAATGAAACCATGAGACTAGGTTGAAATTTATTCTCTTACAACTGCCTGGGAAGGGATCGCAGGATGGTGAGTGGATGGTGTGGGCAGTGAGACTGAACAGGGCATTCCTGGATGCTCCTCACAACCTCCACAGAGCTTTGCGTCCATGAATCTACTGTGCCATTTGCAAACAACGGGGCATTTGTGAGCTAGAGAAGGAAGTCAGCAAAACATGAAGACCAGTTCTCAAGGCAAAGAGAGCCTTCTCTGGCTTTTCAAACCTCAGCAAATCAGCAGGTTCATGTAAACAGAACAGGAGCAGTTTCCTCTCCTGGGCAGAAACCGCAGCAGGAAGCATCAGGCAGTTTGTGTCACCCTGAAACACAAAGAGCCTGTCAGCACAGTTTGTGACAGCCTCCTCAAGAGATGGGCACAACTTCACCCACTCGCCTAGCAAGCAGGAGGGTGAGCCCAGCATTCAAAGAACTTCCCTCTTGTATTACGCTAAGTAAAAAATCAGAGAGGAGATAAACACTGTAAGATTTCACTTATATGTGGAATCTGAAAATAAAAAACTAAATTAAAATCTGGAGACAGAAAACAATGAATGCTTATCAGAGGAGTGAAGGGTTGGAAGGTGGACAAAAACAGACAAAGGAGATAAAGAGGTACAAGTGCATAGTTATGAAATAAATAAGCCGAAGAGGTGACCACACAGCGTGGAGACTCTAACGAACAAGACGGTGCTGCAGACACGCAGATGTGAAGGCTGCTCTAACAAGATGGTGATCACTTCGCAGTGTAAACAAACGACAGATCACTGTTGTACAACTGAAACTAAAACAATGCTGTGTGTCAATTATACTTCAGGAAGGGTGATTATTTCCTTTTCTATTAATGCAGACTACCTATCAACCTCTGAAATACCTTACTGTTCCCGCACAAAGATGGCAGCCGGTGTTGCCAATAGAAGATCTTTGCCTGTAAGAGGCATGCACGAATGGCTGGCTCACGAATTCCTCCGAGACCCAGTTGGTGGCACCATGGTGGGCCGAAGGTTCATGTTCGGGACTACCGGCTCTTGAGCTTTCCATTTCTCTTGCACAAAAGTTCTCCACCTCGACACCCTGAACATTCAGTGAGGTAACAGCAGGTTGGTCTAATACTGCATTAGAAAAAAATCTGTAAGCATCCTAAGTGTATGTTTCTAATTTTCCAGCTTTAAAAAAGGGTATCTATATAAGTGCGCGTGCTACAAATCCCACTGAAATCGTGACACCCCAGGTCCAGTCCATACAAACCGCAGTCTCCAACAGAGGCTCCAGCTTTTCTCCCATCCATGCAACAGTCAAACCACCACCATTCTCACCGCTGTCAACAATATACCACATTCTCCACAGAAAACACTCAACTGGAACAGAGGAGGTGGACAAAGATGTAAAAAAAAAGTTACAGCAGATCCTAAGTAAGAAACTGCTATGTTCTATCATTTGAACAAAAAGAATACTGTTTATTAATAAACACTTTTTCGCACGAAGAGGAGAAGTACCTTAATTTATTCTTACTCAGCTGTCTATACTAGCTGTTTTCCTCTGGGTTCAAGACTCCAAACCAGGGGCACGTGGTTTGCTCCTCCGGAGGTGACTGACCCAACCGCTGCTCCACCGGGGTGTGTCCTAATAAATTTCTTTAAGACCTAACTGCAGGAAAGGACACACACATTTTCTGGAGAACTTAAACAAACTTAAACGAAAAAAGGAAATAAAAACTGAGAAAACTACCTATGGAAAGTAAAATTTTCTCAGTCTTTCTTTCCCTTATTCTGTGTTTTGATCCTGAAAACTGTCACTAAAATAGACTGTTAACATTTTCTTAGAGATTCTAAATGCAGTGGGGGAAAAAAATCTCAACATATAACCGTAGCTCCTTGATTTTTAAACAACGCGTATTCAAGTGTATAGACTTCAAACGAGTACTACAAAGA
This sequence comes from Solenodon paradoxus, assembly GCA_004363575.1. Taxonomy (NCBI): domain Eukaryota; kingdom Metazoa; phylum Chordata; class Mammalia; order Eulipotyphla; family Solenodontidae; genus Solenodon; species Solenodon paradoxus. Next base: position 109,899 of record RJWH01003784.1, on the reverse strand, counting down.
TTACACTGACTTTTGTCCAAAACAAAACACTATGAACTTCTAGCAAACAGTGTGTCTTCACCCACATTGCTAAAAAGGAGCTGTTATGCTAACACATTATGAGGGAGGAGCAGGTCATAACAAACAAACAGTGATTTTGTTTAAATTTCCTACATTTCTTCTTTCTCCCGTTGCTTCAAAAGCATAAAGACAATTTGATCTAAGACAGGACGATCTACGACAATTGTACTTTTAACTTTAAGGCACGACGCTGGTGTTTTAGGGTAACTGCTGCAGCAAGACTCCCCGCTTCGCAAATCAATCACATGCCACACAGACTTGGAAACTCTGTAAAACGAGAAAAAGCAACATGGTCCTGCCAGCAGCAGCAATCTTACTAATTATACTGATACATGCCAAATAATGACCATGGTTTGACACTCACATTACTCAAGCAAAGAACACTTCAAGCATCCCCATCTTTTCTGAAAATGTTCCTTTAAAAGTCTTCCTTAAAACCCGTATTGAATCTCCACTATAAAAAGGCTTCTAGTCAGTTGAACACTCTACTACAGTTAAGTGACGTGGATCTCTCTCTCTCAAAATTTATGCAGAGCTTATTTATGTGCCATAAGAAAACATGGGGCATCTCAGAGGGGAAAATCTACTGTGAAAATTATTAATGACCATCTGTGCTAGGAAGCAAAGCGCATTAGGGAATTAGAAAAGAGGGGGAAGGGAAGTTCACGACCACTCTCCCTCCTGCTACCCCAATGTACCTACCTTTCTAATGCTTTAGAAGGCAGTTAACAAGCTTACCCTCCAATTATGTAAATACCATGAAAAAATAAATTCTAACTATAAAATCCCTATTATGCAAAGGATGACTGCTAAATGAAAATGCTGACTGATCCTGAACAAAAAGATTAAAATGAAACTTGGACTGAAATATGTCCATTTAGGAAACCAATGCAGAAAGTTCCAACCTTTCTAAAACGCAATGTCCAGTGCTCATAGGAAAAAAAAACCAGAGCAGGTCGGCTGAAGTGAAGATTCTTTCTCCCCATAGGACTGACAACTAATTGCTCATCTGATCCTCCAGTATCACATCCTGCAGAGCAGACTTCAAGCAACACAGCGTGCTCCTTTTCAGAAAACAACGCTCTGGGAGCCTGGGCTGCACAGGAAGCTAAGCGGTTCTGGCGATCTGATCTGCAGGGCTCGCTGGGAGTGCGCAAGGGATTCTCAGGCCTGGGCTATCATCCTCATTTGGCAAATGATTTTATTATAAACTGATATCACAGTGAATCCATTTTCTTTACGGGTTTTCTGCTACTGTTTAATGGACTGTCAGTGTAATTTAGATTTCATCTATTTAAACTCATTCAAGCCTGGCTCCTGATTGTACAGTAAATGGAACATATTTCTATTCAACAAAATTAATGACAGTTAATTGTAGTCTGCAGTTCTCAATTCTGTAAAAGCACCTGTTCCACAGTTCAAGCATCAAGCTACAGAATTTCCCACACCAGTAATTTCTTGTACTTTATAGGCATCCATCTTTTATAAGACTTCCCTTGTCAACGAATGTATATGCATTTAATACTTCTGCCTATTCAAATATTTACCAACATTCCAGAGAGAGTAAGGACTTAAATACGACTAAAAGCTGGGAAAATAAAGGTTTGTTACTATGAACAAGAAAATGCTAAATTATTATGGATATTTTTGAAAGTTAGCAAAATGAAAGATCAAAATTTTCTGCCGTCTACTCTTAACTATTAGACAATTTTCTACTATATTTCAAATCACTCACAATGTCAACATTAAGTGAAATTTATTAAAAGTACACTAAGCTCACCATATGGATGTAGATACACAGACAAGGCCCAAGGCACATATTAATAAGTACCATGCTGAATTACTGCTGAGATTGTTACTGTTTAACAGAAATCTACTTCTGAGTTGTATTTACCAGACAACACAAGCCCATGAGTGATGTTCCCCTTCTTGAGTGATTAGTCTGTCACCTACACATCCACACAGCTGTGGAAGAGGCTCGAAGGAAAAAAAAAAAAAAGGTGTTCCAAAAAAACAAAGCAAAAGAAACTTAAAGAAACATATCAAGAACAAAAATAACAAGGCATCCAGGTGTTGCACCCCAAAATCATAACCACAAGAAGCACAGACTGACAAAATGCAATTCACATGAAAATAAGTAAACAAAACCACAAGTTATCCTTTTCATTACATTTTTTCAGCTTGATAGTCTACATCTGCTCAGCTGGTTTCTAATTTTCCCCCAAATACGTCCCAATCATGCCCCATCCATGAACTTCCTCATGCTGTGGCCCCTTTTAGAGATGTCCTGTCTCTGCCAGGTCATGTCGCAATTCTGTCCCACCTTCAAGACCAACACCAAGATTTCTACCATCATTCATGTCTTCTTCAATGTCACCAACTTGTATACACTTTGTCCTATTCGATTAGCATCTGTCCATTCACTGTTACCAATATACATCGTTACTTGAATAAGTACTATTTCTTCCCATAAAATGAGACTGAAGGAGAGAATCCTATTTTTGCATCTTGCCCAAGCATACCTCCCAAAAACCTCTTGCACAAAGTTATAGACAAAGAACGTGATCTTATATTACCATATGATTCATAAAATGCTATGATTATTGCAACTGTCTAATAGATCCCATTACATTCTGCTAGTTTACTCGAAGCCTATTATGACTGCAGCGCACCTCAAATTTAACTGTTGGCTTTAAAACATAAAAAATGCTTATTAGCAAATGAAACTTGTTTTCTAACGCTCATTCTACCCATTCCTCTTCCTTGTCTCTTGTAAATCATCCTTTTCTGCATCTGGGTTTTGTTGTAGTCCTGAGTTTGGTCAGGTGTTTCTTTTTAAAGTCAAAGACTAAAGATATTTAAGACTAATTTAAAACATCGTCACTTTTCACATGACAATAAATATTGAGATCTTAGATTTTCAGCCCACTGTGAATTATAAATGCCATTTTTTAAGCATTCACAGATACAGGGGGTTGGTGAATTTCCACCTACACAATGATTTCCAGCAATCTACCTCCTTAGGATTTTCTGTATGTAGTAACTTTGCTTTGCTTTATAACAACAAATAGATGATTCTCAGACTAAAAAATAGTATTCTAGTTGGGGTGGGGGGGTGGAGGTGCTGGTAATCTGTCATCCACCTGTCATTTTTATCATCAAAATTAGGGAAGATCTGAGTGGTAGCAGTATTTAAAGTACCTAAATGCCTATTGATTCCTAAAATGATACGAAAGATTTTGTTTATTGTTTGGGCACTAAGAAGTTCTGAGTGGCTTCTATATGAAATTGTACTAAACACACTTCAACAAGTGAATGCAGCTGCTCTGGGCCAATATAACACTTAATGAGAGTTTTGATTTTTGTAATTTGTACCTTGGGAAATTCATGTTTTGAACATCTGCTGAGGTAAAATGAATCAGAACTTGGGGGGGAGGGGGATTAAAATTTTCATTTTAACTGAAGTGGTAATAAGGCAAATTTTGTCCAAATTACACTGAAGGTTTTTTAAAAGAAGATAAATATATTCTACAAGGAACAGAACCATAAACTCATAAAAATAATCACATTCAGACTTACTGGGAACCACCTAGGACCACCTAAGTACTGAAATAAAGGTGAATAAAAGTATTATCCTTCCCTGACATGTTCAAATTTAGTAATAGTGACACATGGAAACAAGTAACAACAGGTCTTCCACCATTTCATTGTACTTGTTTTCTATAGAGGCTGTTAACTGAGCACAACATTCATTCTCCCTTCCTTCCTTAGTAACAGATCATCTGATGTTTTAAGTAGGGCACGTGAACAACCCCTCAGAAAAAAGACCACATCTCTCAGTCTCCCTTGCATCTAATTTCGTCATGTGACTAAGGTCCAGTCATGGGTATAAACAGACCAACAGCATTTCAATTTCTGGAACTGAATCCTGAAAAGAAAAGGCCCTGGTAGCCTGAAGACAAATGTCAGGAGGAGACTGAACATGACAACTGGAATGGAGACCACACACAAGGGAATAACAAAACCTTTGACTACGGCTACAAGAACCAGCCTAAGAATTTACTGATTCTCAATTTCGGCAGTCCTAGTCAATGTACATAAATATCTTTAAATCATTTAAAAATACATCAAACATTTCAATTACATTTATGAACAGATTGACACCCAGGACAATAATGTGGAGAAAACATACTACTTTTTAATAGCAAAAAGCTAAGAAGGAACAGATAACCCCAAAAGTGTATTTAAAAAAAACAAACAAAACAAAACAGGTGCACCCTGGTGGGCTAACAGTTTAGTACACCAAGCACAGCCCACACACATCCCAAGTTCCCCAGTTCAAGACCCAGAGCTGGGAAAACAACCAAGATGAACAAGTAAATAGAGTGGTTTTTTCCTCTTTCTTTCTGCCTGTCTACTCTCCTTCTTTCCTGCCTGCACCTTTCCTTTAGGAAAACAAAAAACAAAAAATAGGCAGGTCCCCTTCCCCAAGATGGCTCAGGTATAAGTTATGAAACCCAAACCAGGTTTGAGGCCAGGGTAAGTGGGTGACCAGGACATAGAGCCTTTGATTTAGAATGAATAAAATGGCTCGGTTAGAGAGACCTGTTACCTTCTAGTGGGAACAAGAATCTATCCCTAGAGGCAAATGAAGCAAGCAGAGCAAAGTCCACAACTACCTTCCTGAAGAAACTGCAGAACTCGGTCAGGTTCTAGTACACGTCCGTCCCAAGGTTTCACAAGTAGGAATAGGGATGGTAAATTCTCCTGTAACTGATTGGCATCTTGCATAGAGAGCAGGTTGGAAGTATCTGCTTCTACCTACATTTCCCAAGACATTTCATCATTTATAAAAGAGCTGAGCAGAATTCACACTAAGTTCTTGAAATATACTCCATATTTTACTTCATACCAGAAAGATGTTCTCTCTAATGTCATAGCTTTATCTTCTTTCCACACCATTAACTGTGGATACAAACAGCACACAAATGTGTCTGATGCATTCTCTGAGGTGAAGATTTACTAGCCAAAGGTACACAAAGTCTCCTGCTCTACCTAGAGAACACTTCTCCCATTTCAAAACTACACATTCAATCAGCAGCAGAGGCTTTTGTACACCTGGGCTCTTTAGAAATAACTGTTACGGTAATACAATAAAAATCTTGAGAAGTTCAGATACACTGTTTAATCTAGTAATTCCTCTCCTAAGAAAAGTGAGCATAATATGAACAGATCAATGTTCACCACTGTTGTTTAAAACGGAGAATATTTGGAAAGACCATAAAATCCAACAATATAAAACCAGTTATATTATGGTATCTATCCATGAATGTGATGCACCTAATGTTTTTTATGTTGCTGCTGCCTTTAACAATTTATACACCCATTCTCCAAAACAACAGTTTTAAATTCACAGAACAGCATGTATTGAAACATCACAACATAAAGGAAAAAAATGCAATATATGTACTCTTTCACTGATTCATTCAAAGATTTACTAGAAGTTAGTCCTTTAATAACGTCAATAATTTCAAAGTAGTGATGAACATAAACATTATTCTGAAATGTTTCTCTTGTGTGATGTGATACTGGTGATTTATATCGGTGTCACAGGTACTGGCAGTACTATTATAGTTTACTGCCTACCTTCAGAAGTGAAGCAAATGCTAAATGTCACCTGGATGTAATGAATTATTGAAAATACACAATCTTTACCCATTCAAATTCACAGTCTCCTGAATTTAAATTCTATTCACAGCCCCCTAGGCTTGACCATGAATCCCAGGTCATGAATCCCAGGTTAAGTACACCACCTGGCATACTAAGCAATAATGATTCAGATTTATAATTACTGCATGCCACAAATTCAGGGCATGTTAAGTTTTAAAAAGCATTATTACAAACTGCCTAACTCCAAACATTTTTCCCCTAAGGAAAAGTGGCCATAAAACAAAAATATTGACAGTAGTTTAGTGATTTTAATTTATACTTATCTGACTATTTCAGTTTTCTTCAACGAAAATGTTATTATTCATCAAAGAGAAAGAAGAACAAATACAGGTGGGAAAATACAGAGGAGAATAAAAGGAGCTAAAATTCCTAAGTAGCCTATCAGATCCCACCATACTCAGGATCCTAGCAACTGGGATAACAGATCAAAAAGATGGCCCAGACAACTAGCCGCCACCATTATGACCTGAATGCCAAAAGCAATTTTTATTGCTTTATTATTGAATTCACACCTCAGTCTGTGTGCATTTCACACCACAACCAGCCAGTCCCAGTGTCCTTAACCAGCACACTGTTAACTCCTTCCTTCCCTTGCCTCACCCTTGCCCCAAATGCAATTTTCACAAAGACTACTATCCATAATGGCAAATTTCTTCTTTTTAAAAGGTATTTTCTGCTGACTTCAAAAGCATTTTGGCTTATTAGCCTACAAGACAGATAAACCAGATTTTCCTTACCCGAAATATCGTCTAGCCGAACAGAGAACAAACTAAGTATCAGGTCTCCAACTGTTTGATTTGAAATGTAAAATATAAAATCCCTTCTAAGGAAGAAAATAATTTCCCAAAGTCTGAGTATTCTAGAGTTAATTCTCAAATGCAAACTTAAAAGGTTTTGGTGTATTTTTGCACTATGCAATAATGGTAATTAAACTACAATTTTTCGGTTAAATTATTCCTCACAATATAAAAACATAACATATACCAAATGAGACTATTTTGTGAAATGTCCCTCTCCTTTACTAAAGAAAAAAGACAATTACACAAAGCATCAACAAAATTCCCTCAATCAATCTGGTAACTGTACGACTGTACCTATGCTTCACTGAATCAGGACAATGAGATGTTCTAGATAAAGTAAAAACTAAATCCTACCTAGTAATAATGAAAGCCTACATTCTAAGTCAACAGTCATCCATAGCTTTACCAATGGAGCACAAATTAAGATGGTAATACAAAAACAGAATAAAAAAGCAGTAACTAAAATAATATTAAAAATCTATTGCAAACTCACTCAATTTCCCTTTTTAAAAGGGATTCACAGCCTAATTAACATCCCTCAAAATTATTTTTAGCATATCAATCTCCATTGATCAGTCGAAGAGTGAGACACTAGCATAGTATCGGTCAAGAATCGACACCCGCTCAGCACAAAAAAGAAAGCCAGAACAATCTCCTACCATCTTCGTAGGGAATAGAAAACAATTCGGAATGCACACTTTACACATCACACTCACACTGAACATGACTGAAAAGGCATTTGTTGCAAGAACAGTGGAATAAAGAAATTAAGAAATCTAAGTGAGAAAACAAACATAGGGTGTCAGGAGCCCCCACAAGAGCAATCCTTAGGCCAGGGATCAAAGTTTGAATATCAGGGCAGTGAACGGTCCCTGGTGTCAACAGGCCGAGCAAAGGAATGCAATCATCTGGATGGATAAGGAAAGCCCATGGACAAGTCTGACATACGGGATGTGTCCCACGTGTAGTATGTGACCAGGACGGACCCTCTGCACCAAGGAACAAAGGAATGGCGCCGGTTGAAGAAGCCCACCCGTAACTTCAAAGGACAATGTCACCTTGCCCAATCAGGAACTGAAACTTGGCCTGACGACCCTCTCTCTATCCCCCTTCCTCACCATATGGGTTTTTCATTATAAAATCCAAGCCGCCAGCACAGCAGACCAGGTCTGGACCGCCCTTGGTCAGTTCCATTCCTTTACCCTCAAAATTAAATCTCTGCTTGCTCACTCGCCTGACTCTGCCAAGGGTTCCTTGAGCGACCTGAACCCCACATAGGGGTTAAATGAACAAAAATGGACTCTCTTTCATATGAAACATTAGTATGCTACCTGATTAGTCTGAGCACATATTTAACAGTGAAATAATGAAAAAGATTAAAAGGTACTAAATAGTTAGTGTATATATAATGATATTATGTATAAGTTTAATAACAGACTTGGTAAAGTGACTTTAAAAGTTTATCCATTTCCAGGAACTTTAAGCATTAACTTGAAAGAACCAAGAAACTTACCTTCCCCCATCTAGTTTAGGGTACCAAAAAATCCATTACAAAGTTTATCTTAACATAAACATAATGAAAAACGAGTAGAAAAGAAAAGCATGTATTTTTACTTTTACTGGTATTTAAGGTATTTAGATATCATCAAAGCAAAATTCATGCACACACATATCTATTCTGCAGTATTTTAATGTTTTGCATAAGGAAAAGAAATCACTCTTAGGCACATACACCTTTAAAGTTATTCCACAAATGTAAAACGCTGCTTCATATTTAAATTCACAGACAACATTTTTAATTTTGGAAAGTCTACTTTCTCAGCTGGTGAAGTTGTCAGAATAAATAGAAGGCAGTATCTGGAAAGATGACAAACACAGGGGTCAATGTTGAATGCAAGCCAATTTCTGTCAAGAGCAGAGTCAAATTCTTGCATTTCAATTTAAATGATATTATCCAACTCAAATACCACCATGCCAGTCCAGATCAAAATTGTTGCCTTTAAAAAAGAATTTTTACAAAACTGATAGAGTATAAAAAATTAAACAACACTTTCAGCAATTTCCTCAGCTACTAAAAAGCAAGGCATCAATGTATAATGAAGGGAACATTTAACAATTAATTGAGCCAGCAAAAGTTAAACCTTGAAAGCTTAGAAGTTCAAATGCTTGCTCACTAAGCAAAAGGGCAGAGGATTTTTTAACATAACTGCAGGAAATCTCAGTCCGATTAGACTCTAGGTAAATATACACTGTGCTCCTCACAGTCCAGCGGGCACTTTAGCTTCCAGCGCGAGATGCAGACAACAGAACCCCCACTCCCGGCAACCCGGTTGTCTCTCCCCAAGCTACTGTGTTAATCTAGTTCCTTTAGGTTCTGTGCTGGACGGAAGTCTCCAGAAGGGTACTAGCTTGCTTCTATGACCAACAACTGAGACTCCCAAAAACACATCCCACAGCTGCGAGGTAACAACGTCTCTGAAGATACTCATGAGTTGTGCAGTTTGTAACGGTGACATCTTAACGGGCTCGCTTTCTCCTCAGGAGTCTACGAGGAGCACGTGTGCGCACGCTTTCAGAAGGCCCAGAGAAATAAAGTCTCCAAGTGGCACCGTGTGCAACGGCAACTGCTGCAAGAGGCCATCTTCTCCACAGGGAGCAATCTGAGGAGAATCCACACCAAATTAACAGAGTGGGGAAGCCCAGTAACACTTTGTCTACAAGATATCACTACACATTTCACCAAATGCGGCAGGAAGAAGGAAAAGGTGCAACATAATACGTAAATGGCTTCAACAATACAAACAACTAAGAACTATTTTTCAACTCATTTTACTAAAAGAACAGTGCATCATACAGGATTTAAAGTGTGTACCACTTAAGAAATAATTTTTAATTAAACTGGATGAATCAAAGAAAATTACATTTCTAATGAAGCATAAAATGTACTAGGTGATAAAGAACTTTTGAGGATTTGTAAGAAGACACAAAATTAGAGGTCAAGACAGGGAACTCCCAGAGACAGTGGCACAGTTGCCTGCAGAGGTCGCATCTGACCCAAAGCCAGCTTTTTAAAGCCAAGAAGCAAAGAATGGTTTTCATATTTTTTTAAACAATTGAGGAGAAAAAATATTTCTTCATATGTGAAAATTATAAGAAACTCAGTCTTCAGTGCCCATACATCAAGTTTTATTGGACCACAACCCTGCTCATTCATTTATATATTTATTGCTGCTTTCACGCCAGAAGGACAAAGCTGAGCAGTTGCAACAGAGATGATATACTCGACACAAGCCTAAAAATATTCACTGTCTGGACCTTTCTAGAAAAGGTTTGCGGACCACTGTTTTGCGCACGGTAACAGCTCAATGTGTAACGTACATTTTATACCACAGAAGGGTTTGTTGCTTGTTTTGGTTGCTTTGGTTTTTTTTGTTGTTGGTTTTTTTTTTTCTGGCTTTTTTTTTTGGGGGGGGGGTTGGATAATGGCCCATTTGCTCGGAAATCTGTTTATAAAATGCCAGAGAATTTTCCTGGAAGTTAATATCAAGCATGTTGGTCTGAAGCATCAAAATAAGCCCTGCAGCCAATGCCTCACAAGGCTAACAGCGTATTCTAACAACACACTCTGTCCCAGGGTCCTCCCTGCTGCTGCTCGAGTTCCTTGTCATGTACTCATTTGCACTGAAACTCAGCTCATATTATAAATCTGCATCAAGGACAGCATACCTGCATCCTTTCCAAACACACCAGTCAGCCTGCTTCATTTGGAACAGCACATGAAAGTCATCTGCCGCCTAATCTAGATGATTGCATTCTCTAGTCTGGGCTTCTTTACCATTCACTGTTTTTCAGTATTGCTCTTAAAACCATGTTCAGAACTTGACAGAGGAGAATACAACGGGCAGTGCTTCATGACTGACCCACAGAATGAAGTTCGGAACAGCTAGAGCCTCTATTAAACAGGCGCCACATTGATGTCAGTACAGAGGAATGTCGTAATGTCTGCTCTCAAAGCCACTAAGGCAGGGATTCCATGGGCTTGCCACACTTTGAGGAAGTTTGTGAGCATATACACAGACAAAACAGCTTTCTAAGAAGCTTATTCCTGTGTCAGAGAATTTCACAAGCAAGCAATAGTAGGTATTATGAGCACTTTACTGAAAATTCTAAATTTCTGTAAGATCATATAGTCCAGAGAAAACAAAAGAATAAAAGACCCAATTAGGGTCAAAGATCTTCATGGCTTCTAGAGGAAACACACAGATTTTAGGATGTCATTATGCTCAATAGTCTTTAGAGTTAAATGTTAAAAAAATGAATTAATTTTAAAAAAAAAAAGGCAGTCGACAAACCATAAGAGAGCTGCACACTTTTGAAAACAGTCAAAGAATTAGATATGATTTTGGATGTCATCTCCTTTTGGAGTTTTGAAGATGAAGACTTAGTGACTATAAATAACTCCTGTTAGTAGGTACACACCATTTCAAACCCAGGAGGAATAAAAATTAAGTAAACTCAATTAATGGTGGTGGCAATTATTTCCTAAACTGATATGACTTTTTATCCCTGGGAAGATTTAGAATTAAGATTTAAGAGAATCCAAAGCTTTCAGCAGTTCTGAGTTAATAGTTAAAAGAAATTAGCTTAGAGGCACAGATCACTGGAACAGAACTCAATCACCAGAAAGTGACCCACTCATACACAGTCAGTTAATAGATGAAAAAGGAGCCAAAAGCATATGATGGAAAAAGGAAAGTCTCTTCAACAAATGGTGTTGGGAAAACTGGACAGTCAGTCACATGCAAAAGAATGCAGCTAGACCGCTCTCTAACACCATTCATAAAAAATTAACTCAAAATAGACTGGAGACTTGAACGTAAGACCAGACACCATAAAGTTGTTAGAAGATAATATTGGAAAGACTTTCCATGGTATCAGAGATAGAGAGGCCTTTGGGGACTCAACTCCAGCATCAAGGGAACACTAAAACAGAAATAAATAACTAGAGCTACATCCAACTAAGGAGTTTCTTCACAACAAAAGAAAACATCACCAAAAACAGAAAGAAACCTCCTAACTGGGAAAAGATATTTTCACTCAAAATGTCTGACAAAGGCTTAATATCTAAAATATACAAAGAACCCATAAAACTTAACAACAGACGAACGGGCGGGAGGAGGAACTGGAGAGACACTTTTCTGAAGAGGACATACAGATGGCCAACAGGCACATGAAAAGATGTTCCTACTCGCTGCCCATCAGGAAAATGCAAATTAAAACAAGTGATATCACCTCACACCTGAAGGACTTGTTAGTATACAGAAGTCTGGAAACAACAAATGCTGGCGAGGATGTGGAGACAAGGGACACTATTGCACTGTTGGTGGGAGTGCAAATTGGTACAACCCCTATGGAAAACAGTTTGGAGATTCCTAAAAAGACTGAAGATAGAAATCCCATATGATCCCGTCATTCCACATCTGGGCATCTACCCAAGATAAAAAGCCCCCTCCGCAGAGATGTATGCGTCCCCATGTTTACTGCAGCCCTATTCACAATAGCTAAGAACTGGAAATTACCCAAGTGCCCAACGTCAGATGGATGGATATAGAAGATGTGGTCCGTATACACAATGGACACTACACAGCCCTCAGAAGAGATGAAACCCTGTCATTTGAATCAACATGGATGGACATAGAAGGGATGATGCAAAGTGAAATAAGTCAAAAGAAGAAAGACAGAGACCAGATGACCTCACTCATAGGTGGAATGTGAACAGACAAAACAAAGGAACAGAGGAAACAAAACCAACCATGAAACAGTTGCAACAGAACTGAGATGACCAACAGGGAATGGGGCGGGCGGGGGCACATTTTAAAAAGTAATGCCCTCTAACGTCCTCTCTAAAGAAGCCCTACATTATGTTTGTGCACATACTCATCTAATCCCCATTTCAGCCCTTGAGAGAGGTGCTCTGATCCCCAGTTCACTGATGAAGAAACAAAGGGCAGACGTTGTCCCTGGCCCCTCACACTCTCCGTGGTAGATTGTATCGATGCCTCTCTGGAAACTGATTCACCCATGCAGGCAAGACTGAAACCTGAGGGAGCACTGACACAGCAAAGACAACTTGTCAGGTTCATCTCATTCATAAGTCTAATTTACTTCATTTATAACAAAACTTTCAAATTTTTAGTTTAATATTCTATTTAATATGTAAGTCCAAAATGTTTCTATATTAACTACTTTATAAATAAAACCAACCATAATTGAAATAGAGTAGTAACTTTTCATTTATAACTTTAAAAAAAGTGAATACCAGATTCTATACCAAAATAAACTTTCTGGATAGTCTTTTCTACATATAAATATCAGCCTTGAGAATCTTCCCAAGAAAGTCCCGGCATCAATCACTCTGCACATGTGTTACCGCCTGAATCCCAGAGGGAACACAGCCAAAACGATGCTATTCAAGAGAGGCTGCAAGAGACGGGGGAGACACGCAAGTCCGCAGTCACTCCGCCAGCTAGGATGGTATCTGGAAATGTATGACAGAATCTAAAACGTGAGACACTTTTCTAGGCACGTGGGATACAAGAATGAGCAAAAAGGGAAAAGATCTGTCCTGGAGGAGGACAACAGAGAAAAGACACAGGCAAATGAGGATGGAAGTGTTTAAAACCAGAAAAGAAGGCTTGTAAAAGGTGGTGAAACCCATGGATTAGAGGTCCTTGGGGGGGCAAATAATTTCCGGAGTCTGGGACTGCATGGCTAAGAGCAAGAAGAGGGGCTCCAGGAAACTAAGATGAATTCCTACATTCTACTACTACATTCTTGAATTTGATAATTAACTGCTCATAAAAACACCTTTAAAGAAATACCAGTTAACATGTTCTTGCCACTACAGGGTGACTTTTAATTGGTCACATACAGAACATTCCTGCTTCCTTAAAAACAGTTTTGAGCTGCACTGTTCACTGCTTCTCACAGACATACCAGGTATAGCACAATTACAAGCTGCTGCAAAAACTTCATGTTCTGGAGAAAAAAAATGTTCACTAAAAATAAAAGAGCTTATATAAAATACAGGGTATGGGACACATTATTCAAAATTGATGGAACTCAAAATGTGATTATCCTCTTATGAAAAAAACCCCACCAATTATACTTTAAGAAATAAGACAACGAAGGAGGCACCCAGAGCGGCTGACGGTTGCCTTATGCAACACCTAAAACACAAAGAACAAGAAGCCTGCTTGACTAAAATGGGGCTTTTGTGGAGGTAAGCACAGCAGGTGAACCTGTCACAGTGTAAGGTGGGTACCCCTCTATGGGGAGGAGACCGCAGGGTACAGGTGCTCATTTTTTCATTTCGTTTTGCCTGTGCAACAGTGAAATTGAAGGTTTATATTCTCACATATTTTTCCTTTTCTACTAAAATATAATCCTACATTATACCCTATAATTATATTATAATTCTACTCCCTTATTCACACTTCTCTTGACGAGAAAAAGTTGCATAAGAATCTGTATTAATTACATATTCCGCTAACATCATTCTTCTGTTTTCTTCTGTTTACCTATCACATGCACAGCAAAATAAACCATAAATACCCATATGCTGTTGTAAGTTCTCAGTGAATCTAGTGTTATAGTGTGAGTTTCCTGATAAGTAGTATTTAGTGAGTGTCTTGTTTTTCTGGCCATCTCTCATTTACTGTCTCTATGGAACAGATTCCTTATTTCATTGGGGGGCACCATCCTAGCCCCAATGAGAGCTGTTTTAGAAGGAGCAATAAATCGAACTTTCTGTTCTTTTTAAAATCCATGACAAGACATGTACTTTAAACTAGGCCAACTCTTCTGCAAACTTTCTCAAGCTGAGTGACAGCAAGGGCAGGAAAACACTAAACACTCAAAAAGAATGCTCAGTAGTTATCACTGACCAAAATTTGAGCTTCCCTTATTCAGGCAAGTTTTCAACTCTTCTTTGAGTAACCCTATCAATGAATTATTTTTGTGTGTGTGATGTAGATAGTATTCTCCAGTTTTCAATCAAAAAACTTTAATTAAATCACAAAAACTATTTTTTCTTTCAGTTGTTGACTACTGGGTAAAACTCCAGAAATCATTATTAACCTAAATACTCTGAACAATTTACTCTCCCCACTCAGTTTATTTCCCATAATTCTTAGCATCTCCCTTTTTAAAAATCATTCTGTGTGTGCACATGTCCGTGTGTGTGTGCACATGCACCATTGTCGAGCAAGTAAGAGAGAAATGTTTTTGAAAGCAAGATACGAGTTTAGGAATAGAAAAAAGCAAAGAAATTATATCCTTTGCACTATGCAAGAAATCGGCCTAACCTTTATTATTCATTCAGCACAGGTGTTTGCTTTCTGAATTATCTTCAGCTTTTTATGAAAATATTCATCCTTCTTGGCTTTAATCAATTCTCAGGGCTCAAGCTGTTCTACAAACTCGTTATGTGAACCTAGTCTCTGAACCTTATTTTCTGCATCTGTATAACAAGGAAACAATGACTAGATTGTGGCAGGGACTTTTCAAAGGGACTAGAAACAACATGTGTAAATAAAGCCAAGTATTTAAAAAAAAAAAAAAAAAAAAGGATCAGGTGCTTTTAAAACAATAATTAGCTACCATCCACAGTCACAGCTCCCTCCCTCATGTCTATGTGCAGCCAAGTTCACAGCTCCCTTTGCAATCACACACCTTAGAAGATCCGTATCAACCCAAGACATCAGTCAAAATTTCATTTTATAGCCTCTGTTCCTCTGGAACTATACATACGTGCTGCATTTCATATCAAAATCTCAAGCCACGGACGCACATTCTCCTTTTCCCCCTTCTGGGGATTTGCCTAAATTCTAGTCTCTCCTAAATAGGGACAGATGTGCCAGGACACTGATGCCTCAGCCTTCAAAGCAAGGCATTTATTTTCTATTTGTGCATAAACTTGAACAAGATTAGAAAGCATTGGTCTAGATCAATGATTCTCAAACTTCAACGTATATTTAAATCACTTGAGAATCTTATTAAACCAAAAACTCTGATCCAGTGATCTCAGTTGAAAGTGTGAATCTGCATTTCTAACCACAGACGCCAATCTGTAGCCAACACTGGAGCAGCGAGTGTCTAGAGTCCATGTTTCACGCTTAATGACCTTTCCCATGACACCGAAAGACAGTCTTGAAATTTACATCACTTTCCATTTTTCTGGTTAAAGTAACTTTAGAATAGTTTCTCCTGTTTCTTCTATCTTCATGGATATAAAGTAACAACAACTTGTTAAGTGCTAAATAAAACATTTGTTAAATATGCAGTGGTTCACTAACTTCCTAATCTACACTAAAAACCAATCATTTCATGGGACTCAGAAAAGGATAAAATAAAAAGTCAATAAAAAAAAAGTGAAATCCACAACTGAAAGTATGCTATAATGTGATTAAAAGTAAGAAATACATTTTCACAACTGTTCACAACAAGCACATATCACTGAAAGAGCTGAAGCAGTCACTAAAACATATGTCACTCAAACCCAAATCTAGGCAGCAATGATGCTCTTCCTGCCTATTAGGGGTTGAATTGTACCCCCTCCACCCCTACCCCCACACACATACGAATTCCTATGTAGATGTTCTAATCCCTGACCTTAGTTGGAAAAAAGATGACTGCAGATGCACTTAGTATGATCAGATCATACTAAAGTGGAGTGGGCTCTGATCCAATGACTGACGCCATTACAAAAAAGAGACAGCTGAACACAGATATAGGCACATAAGGAGAATACATGTTAAGATGAGAGTTACGCCAGCACAAGGAACTACCAGAAGCTAGGAAAAACCTGCAACAGACAGATCCTTTCCCAGAACCTTTGAGGGAATACAGCCAGACTGACACCTTGATCTTGAACTTCTAGCCTAAAGAACTGTGAGATAATATACTTCTGCTTTTCATGTCACTCCATTTGTGGTACTATGTCCTGACAGCCCTAGGAACTTATACACTGCCTCACTGGGCTTCCCCCAAATAAAAGTAAGGTTAAAAGACATCTGTGCAGATACTGCAATCACATCACAAAGAATGGTGTATGTACCAAGTGAAGATTTTGGATTTGATCCTACTGGCAAGAGAGATGCAGTGAAAGGCTTTTCCCATGTTAACATCAGGTTTATTAGTAAGCACAAACGATCTTGAAACATACGTCTTATACCACATTCACTCAAAGTGAATGTTAAGATTCCTTTATGCCAAAATTCATGACTCCTGTGACACAAAAAAGTCTTGTAATCATTAGAAAAATTAATAAGTGTCCCACGCCAAAATAAGAATGCCTCAAGATGACACCTTCATTTGCATGTCACATCTACCTAAAAGTCTTCGAAACGTGGTACGCCCTGGTAGAGTAGTGGTTATGTCAACAGCCTCCAAAGGAGCACAGGCCACATACCCCGAGGTTCAGGTCCTGGATCCGGGAGACCAACCAATATGAACAACTAAATAAAAATAAAGTGTTCTTTCCTCCTCTCTCTTCCTGGCTGCCTATTTACCTTCATTCCTGCCTGTACCTTTCCTTTAAAACACATATTTTGTTTTGTTTTGTTTTCTAAATGGAACAAACATGGATTAAAAAGTTACAGGTCAAAAGAGTTTTTATTTGCCCCACTCAACCATGTGCTAAACAGGTCAGAACTCAACCCTTCAGTGAGGGATACGTAGCTAAAGTCAGAACATACATCATACTAGTGACTTTCTTTTTCTCTTTAGGTAGGAACTCGAATCAAACCGAAATTATCCACTAAGAAAACAGTTTAATGGTTTAACATTTTATTGTTAAGTAATTCTGTCACTGAAGTGTAACACAGATAAAAAGTGATCAATTCTTAAAAAGTGAGCAGGATCATGAGCTAGCCCTGTTCAGCAGACACACCAGATGCAGGCCGCACTTCCTCCTCTGTTCAGGCAGCACCCACGAGTGCGACCACTCTCCTGACTTCACAACATCAAAGATGGCTTTATCCCTGCTTTTTAATTTCACATGAAAGGAATCATATAGTATTATACTCCTGTGTTTAGTTAACATTATGCTTGATTAACAAGTCTACTTTTAACTCCAATAGTTTCAAAAATATGTATAGTCCATCTTGATTCCAACTCGGCTCCCAAATTAAATTGTATTTAGTTTGGGGTTTTTTTTCATCTTATGAAAGTCTCAATGTTTTATGTATAATCCACTCTAGATTCTAGGTCCCTTTACAATTCAAGTACCCCAATCCCTAAAAGGAGGAATGTCTTTTTGTTTCACCTAAGATTTCACAAACCTAAAATCTTAAAAACTGTCTTTTATATATAAAACTTATATATGAAATTATATTTCACATAAAAAGCTAGCATAATAAATTTAGACATTGCTAATGAAGTGGAAGGAACACAGATATAACCTGAAAATCCTGAATCTTTATTTTCCCCTCTCATGTAGATGGTAGAGATTTTTGTTATTTTAGACTATACTAGGATAATAGGAGAACTAAGCAAAAAGTTATCAGTTGATGACAGAACTTAAGAAATGAAAAATCAGCTTAATAGGTACCTTTTTCTTTTTTTAAAGGAAAGATGCAGGCAGGAATGAAAGTGAGCAGGCAGACAGGAAGAAGCATCTTTAATCTTTATTTAGTTGTTCACACTGGTTGTCTCCCGCACACCCTCACACCAGGTCTAGACTCAAACCCAACGGTACGTGGCATATTCCTTCAGAAGCAACTGACCTAACCGCTGCTCCACCAGGTTGTGCCAGTAGGCACTTTTTAAGAACATGTCTCCTTATTAAAACAGCAAGCAAAAAGAAAATAATATAAAGAGTTGGAGAGACACTTTTCTGAAGAGGACATACAGAAGGCCAACAGGCACATGAAACTGTGTTCCTGCTTGCTGGCCATCAGGGAAATGCAAATATAATAATGAGATATCACCTCACACCTGAAAGACTGGCTATTATCCCAAAGTCTGGAAACAAACAAATGCTGGCGAGGATGTGGAGACAAGGGAACACTTTTGCACTGTTGGTGGGAGTGCAAATTGGTACAACCCCTATGGAAAACAGTTTGGCGATTCCTCAAAAGACTGAAGATGGAAATCCCATATGATCCCGTCATTCCACTTCTGGGCATCCACCCAAAAGATGCAAAGGCACCCATCTGGAGAGATGTCTGCATCCCCATGTTTACTGCGGCCCTATCACAATAGTTAAGAACTGGAAATTACCCGAGTGCCCAGTGAATGGATGAAGATGTGGTCCATATACACAATGGACACTACACAGCCCTAGAAGAGATGAAACCCTGTCATTTGAATAAACATGGATGGACCTAGAGGGGATGATGCTCAGTGAAACAAGTCAAAAGAAAGACAGATGCCAGATGACCTCACTCATAGGTGGAATGTGAACAAACAAAACAAAGAAAAGGAGGAAACATAACCAACCCTGAAACATCGGCAACAGAACTGAGGTGACCAACAGGGAATGGGGCAGGCAGGGGCACATGGTAGTGGAGCCCACTGGACAATGGGGAAGAACACTTGGTGATGTGGTAGATGGCAGGGTGTGTTGACACATATCTAAGAAATGGGGAACCTATACATAGGAAATTATTTTAATGTGTAGAATAATTACTACAATAAAAAAATAAATTAAAAATAGAAAATAATATGCCAAAATGAAAAAACATCTCCCAATAATTTGAATTTAATGTTTGACTATTTTACCCAATCAGGAATAAAAGTATAGTAATTGATTGAAAATAGTGAATACACTGCTGGTAGAAATGTAAATTGAGATAGCTATCGAAATAAATAAGGAGTACCTCAAAATAATAAAAATGTAACTATCATAATGATCCAGCAACTCCACTTTGTGTGCATATCTGAAGAAAATGAAATCACTGTGCTGAAGAGCTACCTGCACCCTATGTTCACTGCAACACTATTTACAACAATCAAGACACAGAAACAACCTAAATGTCCATCGATGATTAAATGACTAAAGAAAATGTGGTATATTATACTGCATCATACTATTCTACATTATATGATTCAGCTATAAAAGAAAGTATTAAAAGTAAGGAAATCATGCCACCTGTGACAAATGAACCTTGAGCATATTCTGCAAACGAAAAAAATCAGTGAAAAACAAAAAGAAAAACTGTATTATCTCACTTATATGTAGAACCCAAAAAAACTAAACTCATAGAAACAGAGAAGAGATTGAAGGGTGGGGAGAAAGTGGATGATGGTGATCGAAAGATACAAGCTTCAGGTTATAAATAAGATCTGAAGATGGAATGCACAGCATGGCGACACAGTTAACAACACATTGCATATTTGGAAGTTGCTAATAACTTACATTTTTAAAATTCCTACCACCAAGGGGAGAAAAAAGGTAACTCTGTCCGGTGATAGATATTTAACTAAACTTAATGTAATGATGATTCTGCTATGCTAATACTACCTGACAATGACATCTCATTAAGGATGGGGGGTGGGACACAGAGAAAATAGTGGAACGAAATTAGCATGCCATCCACAAACTTTAGAAATCAATATCCTATGCTACAGAAGCTAATAGGGAAATCAGCTACAGCACACAGCTGTGTAATAAATCAATTAGTCACCGTGACAGTCATCTCAAAAGTAGAGTAACATATGATGGGCAACAAAGAAGTTAGATTAGACACAGGGCAATATATAATGGATTAGACACAGGGCAATATATAATGGAGACCTAGAGATTTTAGTTTTGTTTTTACTGTATAATACATCTGTTAAATCATTCACTGGAAAATAAATGATTCAAAATAGACTTCCAGAAGCATTTTTCTAACTTTGATATTATTAACCAGTCAATATATTTTTGAAAGGCTTTCAGAAATTATTCAACAAATATTTCAGGATATACAATATGTGTACACTGCTATCACCAATGTTAAGAAGTGAATAATAAACGAAAATAGAGTTGGTACCTTTATGGTGGGAGAGATATTAATCCAGAAATAAACAGAAAATGATCACTGTGAAAAATGCTAGAAGAAAAGATACAGGATGCTGTGACTGTGTCTATAAGGAAATCTGGAAAGCAGTGACATTGGAATGGAATAGCACAAGTCAGGATAAGAATGGAAGGCAGCATGTCTATGTGTGTATGGGGGAAGAAGGTCACTAGAATGAGACAACAAGTGCAAAGGCCCTGAGACAGGATAACATAGGTAGTGAAGGCAACTAAAAGTCCACTGGGCTGAGCACCTTATGACAAAATAAGGTTAACTCAAGGAGCAGGGGCAAACAAGAGCTGATTATGACCAGGCATGAATTTAACTAGTGCCAAAGTCTAAAGGATACCTCATTTTGTAATAAAATTATATTCTTCTCAGACCAAATAATGTGACTATAGACTTGTCCCCCAAGGATAAGGAAGTAACTATACAGTTTTTATTATATTTTTATCCACAAGGTAACACTCCCTGCTAGGTTCATACTTAACATTTTGAGAGGTACCTATAAGTGATACTTAATCTGAGTATTTAAAACCAAATGCAGAAAAGTAAAAAGCTAACAAATCAAAACTAATCTGCTTTACTTCCTAAAGAAACAAATGAATATTAATGATCTACCATTCAAGAACTAATAATCCACTGAAGAAATCCCTTATAACACCTCACAGAGTTCCCACTTAAACATTTAACCTACAACTAGTCATACAGAAGCTTTACAATAGTGAGAATAATGATTTTTCATCTCTAACAAAAGACATCATTGCAGTACTATGTACCAAGAAAGAGAAAGGGAAAGACAGGAACAGAAAGGAAAGACAAAAATCAAGTCCCACCAGGGAATCTAACCACAGTACCCTAGTCTGATTCAGTTTCAGTAAACTCAAAGGATAAGTAATATTTAACAATCTTTCAAGCAGAGAGAAGTTATTTGGACAAAGCAACAAGTCATTTCATTTCAAATGCATTCCCCAAAGGGGAAAAAGATGGTCAAAGACAGTCTCTCTACCAGAGTCAAACACCACCAGACAGGGCAGAGAGCAAAGCCTAGGCCAGCACCGCCACGCACCTAGCGCAGGCACTCTGCACAACGTGGTCACGCTCAGTGCCACAGAAATCGTCGCACTGCGTTTGGTCTCTAAAGAACCTTTATGACATCTCTGACTTCCAGAGAGAGCAATTCTTTTGCAAATTCTACAAAGGTCCTCAGATTTATTGAGCTATGACTCCCTCCATAAATACACAGCTCTTTCCAAAACACTTTAAGAACGTACTGTTTTGTACGTTCCGGCACAGACTCATAAGTAGGAAATATTACACATCATCCTGTAGGAGATGCGAGATGAATGTGCTATGGGTCCCAAACTCGTTTTCTTAGAGTTGTTCTTAGGAAGATATTAAGCAGAAACAGGGCGCCACAGTCCCATAAATGAGGAAAAGAGTAGGTGGCTGCCTTTTATCGTTTATAAGGGAAAGGTGCAGACAGGAATGAAACGAAGGCAGGCAAGCAGGAAGAAAGAAAAAGAAACGCTATTTTATTTTTATTCAGTTGTTCGCACTGGTAGTTTCCCGCCCACCGTGAACTCGAACCCAGGGCTATGTACGTGGTCTACACTCTTCTGGTAGCAACTGACCTGATCGCTACTCTACCAGGGCACACCCCTGGGTTTTATTTTAAACGCTGCAGGGATTCCTTCAACTGCACGACTTTAGCCATAATTACAAAGCTCTCATGAGAAGGACGTTATATGCAGCACCCCACATGTCTGACTGCAACGCGGGCAGTATCCCCACTGACACGGAAGCAACCTCCACAGCACAACTTCGAGTGAAGACGGCTTTCAGAGCCGCAGAAGGCAGCGGGCCTCCTGACAACCATCCGAACAATCACATTAAGTTATCCTAATAGAATACGTTCTGTTCCTTTCTCATGATCTAGAGACCACAGCAAGCAATTTGTATTAATTCTATAACAAGAAATTCTTCAAGGCTAAGAAATCTTTACCATCCAATATCTAAGTCAGAAGCAGACATACCGGCAGCACTGCAACCTATATGTCACCAATTTACAGCAGAGTTACAGCCTCTCCAAAACCTCACCTCTAGGCGTGCCCTGCTAGCGCAGCAGTGAAGTCAACCGCCTCCCAAAGGAGCAGGACACATGGCCCTGGGTTCGAGTCCTGGGCCCGGGGGGGAGTGGGGTGGGGACAACCAGTGTGAGAAACTAAATAAAGATGCTTCCTCCTCTTCCTTCTTCCTGCCTGCCTGTATCTATCCTTTAGGTACATTTAATTTAAAAATAAATAAATAAAAACTCAACTTTAATAATTTTGTATCTAAAATAACTTTTCAATTAACCATCAACTAGGAAAATGTGGTATGAATATAAGTTTATCTCTGTAAGTTCTAATATTATCTTTTAAAATCCAAAACTTATTCCTAAATCGGAAAAACTGTGGAACTTAGCAATCTTAAATTCAGAACAACTACAGTACTTGCTCAAATGACTACTAGGTTAAAGATACAACAGCCTCATCAATCTCTTTTACTGCAAAATCATCAAACTGGGAGGCTTTTCATCTGTTAATTACATCTCATGAAATTCATGTCACTCCTCAGCAATACAAGTAATTAAAACAAAATGATCTTCATTAATTTAACTGATTTTGGTAAGAAAGTCTCTTAATACACATAAGATGGCTAATGACGAAGGAAGGCTTTGATGGTGTTCAACCAGTTCTGAATCACGCATGTCCCTGCATCTCATCCAAAAGCTTCATTCGTCTCTCTCCGAGCAATGCTACAACCTCAGTACACTAAATAAACAGAGTACATTTTCTGGAAAACAAAGCAGGGTATTTGGCTTCATCTGCTATTATCAATCAGTGAATTGGAAGCTCGATACTCTGGGGAAAAGAAGGTTATCTGTAGGGATAAACCTTGGTGTAAAGGTCATTACCAAGACCTCTCTAGCTTCTGGTCACCCCAGCAGCTAATGTGAAAATTCCTGTATCCACATATCTGACAGCTGATTTCTCCTACCATGTATTCTTTTCTGCAGGGTCATCAAGTCTAATTTGAGTTGAAGTTAAAAAGTGAGGAAGAAGTCAAAAGATGAAAACCACTGGGGCACCCTAGCTGAGGAGCAGTTTGGTCAGCCGCCTTCTGCCGAGAGACAATCCACACACATCCCAGGGATCCCGGTTCGTGTTCAGGACGGGGAGGCAACAACCAACCACCGGGAAGAACAACTAAATAAAATGAAAAAAGTGCTTCCTCCCCGCCTCCCCTCCTTCTTCCTGCCTGCCTGCCCATTCGCCTTCATTCTTGCCTGCACCTTTCCTTTTGAAAGAACACCACCACAGCAAAAGATGAGCTCCTGAGCAGAGGGTGAAGTGGGAGAACAAACAGCATGAGAAAACAAAGACAGACAGACAGATGCACAACTGGGACAAAATTCCAAGTGGAAGCAGACACCAGGCAAAGTGTGTGAATCCAGATGAGTCAAGGGGCCAGCTTGCTTACTACCTCGAGTTTTCCCACCCCAGCTACCATCCACTTTTCTGGGTTCCAGGCCTCCCCTCACAGATAAAACGGCTGTCTCATGCAGATGGTGACATGAGCTCAGGAGAGGGCGTCAGTCAATGCTCCTTACCTCCGGGCCTGTACACGACGTCATCTTCAGTGATGTAGGAAGTTATCTCGCCAGTGTCTGTTCTTTCATAACGAGATTTTTTTTTTGGTGGCTTCTTTTTGTTCTTCTTCGTGGACTCCTCTGTGGTGGCACTGTTGTCGTTGTCCTCCTCTTCACTGTGGTCACTCTCAGCATAATTTTTGGCTCCTCCTTCCAAGGTGCAGCTCCTACGGGGCCTTGAATTCTCGCTCTCTCTTGCTCTGTCTCTTTTATCTCTCTCTCGGTCCCGATCTCGGTCCCGGTCCTTCTCTTTGTCTTTGTCTTTGTCTTTGTCAGCTGTCATGATTCGCCACGTGCCTTCTTCTGTCCTCTCACGGCTAGGCCTCCGTGAAAGGTAGACAGTAAGCCTGGGCTTCAGTCTTCTGAATTTCTCACTCAATTCCAGGGAAAATCCAACCACTCCAACAACCCCCACGTCTCAAAAATGCTGAAAGAGGAAAGAGAGAGACATTCGCTTTACTTGATCATTTTCACCTATTGCCTCCTATATATTTTGTTGCTTTCTTACTGACTCATACTGTTAGCCTAAAAATTTCTCACAAGTCACAGGAAAAAAGCTGGAACAAATGACATTAAAATTTATAGTTTTTGACCTCAGCTAGCATATGGTTGGGCATTTTCTACCAGACCACTAATAAAAAATATTTTCAGGCATAAAAGTAAATACTTCTGTACACTGTTCTCTCCTTTTTTAAGGAGAAAGGGGAGAAAGGAAAGTGTATCCTATGGACAACAGATAGTGCATAATTATACAAAAAAGCTTCCTAACCCATAAACTAATTTAAAAGGGAAGGAACTTAGAGTAAGTTATTTCCACCTGGAAACAAACAAATCTAAGATAGTCTTGGAAGTGTCTGAGGATGTCTAGCTCACATGCACATTTTCTGAACTCTTTCTAACCACTGCAAAGTCCCAGAACTCCTCGAAAGCATAAATGCAAAAGTTGGCTCAAATAAACATAACCACCTCAGAGGCCGGATTTCAAAGCAAGATTCTTAGCCTTTAAATAAATTTGTTCACATCATCTAAATCTGGTTTTCTAATTATTTTCTAGGAAAAATGGCTTCACTTTCATGATATATTATTTCTGCCTTCCACTATTAAAAGCTTTCCTAACAAATTCCTCCCTAGAACTATATACAAGAAGGGAAGTCACAAGTTTATTCAAGAGTTTACAATGAGAAGAGTGAATTTCAAACTACATGTCAACATAATTCTTAAAAAACTATTAATGGGGGGAGGAGGCTTTTATTTACAAGTCAGTTTTGAAACAGTCATAACAACCAATAATTTATCTTATACAACTTTTTATCATCTTTCCCAGTACCTCAACTCATTGGTTCAACATACCAAAAACTATGTGCCAGATGTTTGGAACTAAAGATACAAGAGGGAAAAACCTTGACCCTTGGCCTCAAAAAGGGAAGTCAACTGATCAGTCAATATGAGAATCAAAGGTTTCTTGTGTTTCGAGGGTCAGATAGAAAATAGCACATGCAAACAAATAAAAGATTGGTTACTCAGACAACAGCAAATCAGTTTGCAATTATATGCTTCAGATGCAAAGAAATTCTCTTTGCTCATGCCAAAGTCATGAGAATCATCATATATTCTCTCTTAAGTCAAGCTCTTAAGTCAAACCTGATACCAAAAAGACCTCCCCATAAGCACTTCAAAAATCGAGAAAATAAAAATGTTAACAACCACCTTTGGGATAAATACAGGTGAGGGAGCAGCAATGCTGACCACCTATAAGCAAAGTCAGAAGGGTAAAAACACACAACATAGCGTAGATGAGTTACTTCTATATAGGAAATATGCTTTCTGAGAGGGTTTCCATTTTCTAAGCATATTTCAAGAAAATGAAAATTATTCTTGTACCTGCAAAAGTCTGCCTACATGAATCATCTGCTAATAGTAATAAACAACCACGTCCCTGTAGGCTACTAGTATTAGCAACTGAAAATACACAAAGAGACATATTACTTTTCCCACTAGGCTTAAGTTTAAAGCATGAACAAACCAATCATGTAAGAAAGAAAACTCAGCTAACAGAGTTGCTACAACATCCTCTATGACACTGAAAACATCGAGGTCCACTGGGAGTTCACAAAGAATAAGGGGTGTTGGCTGAGAACCTCTTAGATGCACTTAAGGGCAGAAATACCTTGATAAAGTTCAGGAAAAGATCCTTCTCTCTAGGGTCAACAAGGTAACTGTTCCAGAAAAAATTGCGTTAAAATATTGTTTCAGCACTCATAAGACAAAAAGCCGAATCATACATCCAACACCACTCTCTACAAAATCATTCAATGCTTCTACTTTCTGTCAACAAACAACAGAGAAATCATCCACTGAATGAAATCCTATGTGTGTATCTGTGTACATCTCCAACTTTCAGGTAACTATAAAACACGACAACTACAGAGTTATATATAATCCAAAGCAAAAGTCAAACCAATTACCACTTCCTTTTGGCTCTAAAATATAACTGAGGATGAACACACACACACACACACACACACACACACACACACACACACACACACTTTTTCCCTGCACTGCCTTACCATGCTACTCATAACTTTACTGAGCCTCATTATACAAAGACCAACCTATAACAACAATTTGTCATTTGAGCAAAAGAACTCAGCTAGGAACCAGATGGCACTGAGAAGGGTAGCTGTCACTTCAATTTGCTAGACATGATCTACAAAGTAAACAACACAACGCCAGTGTCCTCAGGATGTTTATAAAGCAGGCCCCTGCCAGCTCTACTTCAGTTCTTTCAACCCTCAGTGAAATGAACCACCATCCTCACTTTACAGATAATAAGGGGAGATGAAGAAGAGGTCATCTGCACAAGGTCACAGAGCAATGATCCTAAAGCAATTCTGCCCAAAACAAACCCAATCTGATCTGATCATGACCTGCTGCTCAGAGTATAATCTGTCCCTCCCAGGGTCGCCAGGCAGACTTAGAAAACATATTCACTATGCCCTCTCCTTCCAAAAAAGCAGGATTTTTTTCTCCAGTAAGAAAAACAAAACTATTCAGTGTCTGTCAATCACTGCTCAACCCAGTTAAACAGAAAACATGTTATAATATACTTCAATTAACGAGTAACAGAAAAAATTTAATCTGGAGATGTCTCAGTCACAACAGCCTTTATCCATTCACTGAACAAAGGTCCAGTGAATACACCTCATGCTAATTACTGACATAGGTGCAAGGAGAGAACCACACGCAAAATCCCCTGCTCTTGTGGAACTGATGTTCTAGACAGGGGAGAAAGACCAAAAACAATAGAAGTGTGTGCACGCGTGTGTGTACATATATACATATGTGTGTGTACACACACACACAGGCACACTGAGAAAAGTTCTTAAATTGAGAAATCAATGGTGACAGGGAGTGTGGGAGGCTGCAATTTTAAAAGATGGTTCGGTCAAGGAAGGCCTCACTGAGGCGGTCTGGCCCCAAGTTAAGAGTGTGTCGGAAAGGAAGCCACGAGGACAGAAGGCAGACCTGTCTGATCCCCAGAGGGGAAAACAGAAGATCAGTGGGGCTGGATGGCCAGAGGAAGAGGGAGAGTGGTCAGAGATGAGTTCAGACAAGTGAAGGGGCTGGATTCTGCTGAAACTTGCAGGCCAGTGTAAGGACTTTGGCTTCTACTCAAGTGCCATGAAGTGACTCGAATGACCCTTTAGGTACTGCAGACACCTGAGTAGCAGAGAAAGACAAGATCTGATTGTTGCTTAAGATCACTCTGGATGTTGAGAGAAAACAGGAAGAGATGCAGGGGTTTCAGCATGAAGGCAGGTGAGGGGGTATTTACTGCAACGACCTGGGTGAAAGGTGAAGGGGGCTGGGACAGGCCAGACTGGCAGCTCCAGAGAAAGGGAGAGGTTGTACTTCTGTGCACTTTTAAGATAGTGTCAAACAGGATATCCTGACAAACTGGGAAGTGAGCTGTAAGAGGAAGAAATCAATCTGGCCTAAGGAAGTGAATGGATGACATTGCCATGATCTGAATTTGGAGAGAGCCAGAGCTCAGGGATGACATATTTATAGCTAGAGAAGCCTATAAAAACCACAAAGATTTTAGGAAGGCAAAGGTCCAGGTTGGAAATAAACATTTACTTTTAAAGTTATGAGACTGAGTGAGATCACCAAGGAACTGAGTGAATGAATTTTGAAAAAAAATTTTAACTCAGAAAAATATGTATCACTCATGATTGAGTGGAAGATATTCAAGAGACTTAGAAACTATACATTTCCAAAAGCAACAAATCTAGGACTCATTAAAAAAATGTATATTTCTCTCTCTCAACTGTTTGTTTTAATGTAATCAAGGTCAAGGCCTTCAACAGTCATGGACACATAAGACTCAGAACGAATTTGGATACAGTACAGCTGCTCAGGGTCTAAAAATCTGTTTGAGAACCAATTCCTGCACTAGTTAAGCGGTCCCAGGGAGTCTGACCCCGTGACAGAGCTGCCAGAGCATTGCCTGGGAAGCCAAGCCCAAGACACTGCACTGGGGACTGGCTTACGGTCCTAGGCAAATCACTCTACCACCCTCAGCCAGTTTTACTGCAGTAAAACCACAATGATAACTAGCTACTTCACAGAGCTGCTGTGACAATAGTTAAGTATATCACACGCAAATATGCTTAAAGATTGTGCAGTGCTTTATAAATGTAAAATGTCAACAATATACACTTGGATCAGCTACAACTGATCCACCACAACGACTAATCTCAACAGCATATCGTGCTAGTGGAGACAAAAACATAGCCACACATCATCCTCCCTTGAGAACTTACTGGGCTTGGGGGGAGGGGGTGTTAGGGACAGTCTGTTCTACAGCACTGTTAAGAGCTAAATTGTATAAAATTGACTATAAATAAAGTGAAAATTCAAAAATATTTCCACATGGGTCATGTAAAATTTATCCGTGAACACCTGCCTTTCCTCCTGAGTTCTCAGTCTCCTGAGTTCTAATCATCTCAAGTTGCTCAAGACAGATTCGGTCCGGACAGGACTCACTTGTTACCAAAAGCCATTAGTGAAGTCCAGTAATTCTTCCTCATTCGACCACAGAAAGAAGTATTTATGGTTGTCAAATGTTCAAACACACAGCAGGCATTTTTCTCAGCTCTAAGGGTCCACCAACCACCTCATGAATATCACTATAATTTATCCATTGCTCCAAATAAAACAAAAGTTGCCTATTTCCAGCCATTATCATCTTTTGCACAGGTTAACCAATGACCTTCTAATTGGTCTTCCGTGACTATGAAAATTGTGTTTGTTTTGCCCTCCTTTCAAGCTGTCCTTCAATACATCCAAGTCAGTGTATCTGACATTCCTTTACTGATTTTGAAAACAACTTTACTGAAGCATCATTCTCATACCACATCATTCAGCAGTTAAAGTACAACTCACTGCATGCCTTTTTTAAAAAAAAAAAAAAGATGACAGAGATTTCTGTGTCCTGAGTACCCCTAGTCCTCTCTGGTCTCTCCTCTTACCTAGTGCCCCCATCCCCAGCCATCCTATGTGTTTCAGCCACCTCAAGACACTCCTTCAGTCCCCAGAATCCATCCACTTGGAACAATGGTCCCCAACTCTTTGTCTGCAACTCCTGTTCACCCACTCAGGATTCTCAGGCATCTCTGCTGTCCAACTCGGGGAAGTTTCCTAAATGCATCCAAAGTCTAGCTTCTCGGAGTGCCTCAACCAGCCTGGAAGTGGCCCTACCTGTTATGTTAACTGGTGTCACTGCTCCATTAACTGACAAGGACCATGGCAATCAGATGACACACTGATAGAGCTCACACTGCAGCCATCCACTTCCTCTCTGTATATCAAACCCACTAGAGTTTCAATCCCCACTGCCATCTGATCACTCAGCATTGTCTGACAAGGGAAAATGCACACTTCCTCCCCGAGAGGCATTTTCTTTTGACTTTCCTGGCACAGTCCTCTCCTGGGCCTATCTAACTGCTCCTCTGCCTCAGGCATTAGGCCAACCAATACAGCCCTTAAGGGCACGGCTCAGAGTCCTATTTTCTCATCCTCTGATTTGACCGGAATCAATCTCATGCATGTCAAGCCAGCCCACTGGTACCACGTGCACACAGGAAAGTCACAAATGTACGCCCTACTAAACTCTACTGCAAACCAGACACTGACGAAAATTGCCTCCCTTCAGTCTCCTCTTGCTTGTCTCAAAGGTATCTCAACATATCTGAACCAAACATACTCCCTGGCCCTAAATTTGCCCTCTTCTAGAAGAGGTCTCTCTAGGTGACCATTGACCTTACCCACCCCACCCCATCCTGTTCCATTATGCATACTGGACACCTAGGCAATGGAATCCTTCCTCTCTCACCCCATCATCAACAAATCCTGTCACTGTCAACTTAAAATTTCTCTCGAACTCATCTACTTAGGAGAACCTCCAACATCGAAACCTTAAAGTTACTAGCTAGCATGGCTTTCCTGGACCAATATACCTGACTTCTCTTCAAATCCACTTCCTTGAACCCTTACAATTCTTTTCCACCCTGTGGCAGAGTGCACCTTACAAAAGCTAGTGTGATTACATCAATTCTCACTTAAAAATACTCAGTGACTTCCCACTTCTGTTAGATAAAAACCAAAATCCTAACCAGGATCTACAAGACCTTGATCTTTTTATCTGGCCTGTCACGCCACCCTTCAGGCAATCACCAGACCCTTCCACTCAGTTCCTTAACACCACACCCCTGCCTGCCAGCACAGGAGGAGCTCTTTCTCCAGTTCTCTCTGTCTAGGTAGCTGTTTTCCTCTCCTGGCCTAGGTACTGCCTATTCTTCCTTCAAGCCACAGCTCCACAGCAATTTCCTCAAGATCTCTTTGTTATCGGAAATCACTAGATCAAATCCTTTCACAGTACTTTCCAGAACTGTAATTTCACATTCCTGTTCTTTGATTAACAGATGTTTCTGTCTCCAAGCTAGATATTCCCCGAGAGCTTGACCCTTGACTGCTTTTGCCGTTTGTATTCTCAGATCCTAGCTCACTGCCTGGCACATCAAGATAAGCAACAAATATAGTCTTCTTGCCCTCATGCTCACACATAGCCAATGGCTCAAGAATATTAAGGTGAGTTTTTATTTAAGAAATAAAATATTTCATGAACAAGCACTTGAAGTGGCGACTGAGCTAGCTCATAAACCAGGACAAGAAGAGGCAAAGAGGAGACGACATTCCAGGTGCAGGGTAATTCAGTTTTTAAAAAAAAAAAAACTCATTTAAATCACCACCCTGATGGCAGCTACCGAGGAAAAAGCAGTCAGAAAGAAGTAAGCTTAAGTGCAAGGGTGGAGCAGACAATGGAAGATCTTATTGTAGGAAGCAGCTACCACTCATGAACACTTACTATGCACTAAGAATTTTAACCCTAGAGTAAGCTTTTCACTGCAATAAGAGTGAAGCATAATTCATCTGAAAGTAAAAAGATTACTAATTATTCAGGAAACAGACATGAACCAGGTCAGATGAACATCCTAACTATAAAGGTATCCAGCAGACAGAATGTTGTGCACATTTTACCAGCGCAAAAGCGCAGCGCGCAAGCAGATCAGAAGCACAGCGCATGTGTTTTGGCAGACCAGAATCATGCAGCCATGTGTCAGACCTAGGAGATGACAGCCTATATCTTAACCTCAAGGCTCTCCTGCCTTAAATTAAATGTCCTTAAAAGTAGAATCATCTTATACATTAGGCTAAGCAAACAGTGCTATATCACAGGCGCTTGAGATAAAAATAGCTTCTTGGAAATGCTCATCTTGTTTGGCAGGAGATATTTAACATCAGAAGTTGCTCAAGATGATGGGCTCTGGAGCTCGGAAGCGAACAGTTCTAGAAAGAATTCTTGGGCGTTAAAATGCAGTTTTATAAGTTTATTAGAGAAAATGGAGGAAAAAGCAAGCAAAAGCAGCTGACAGTCGCCCAGGCAGGGAGGGTTGCCCTGCAGGCTCGGGGCTGACTAGATTTACACTTTTAGGAGTGGGTGGACCCCCTTTCCAGTATCTGTGAACTAGCCTCTGGCATTCTGGTGGCCCCAGCTCCTTGTTATTTGGGGGAAACATGAGTTGATGAAAGGATTATAAGAATCTTTCCAGAGGATTTAAAAAACAAGCTTTTGCCTCTAGGGCTCAGGAACCAGCCTGTCCCTGGAGGGTATGGCTCAGAGCTTCCAAAGTTCCCATGACCTTTATTTGCTCTGGAAGGTCTGGATCTAAAGAGTTAACATAGAAAATGTTGCTTTTGGGTCCTACCTTTCCCCCTACCATGCCATCCAAATGAGCATCTAACACAGATCTACTCTCTGACACACCCTGGTGGAGTAGCGGTTGGGTCAACCACCTCTGAAGGAGCACAGGCCACATATCCCTTGGTTCCAGTCCCAGGTCCAGGGGAAACAACTCGTATTAACAATTATATAAAGAATACAAGAAAGATGCTGCCCCCCTCCTCTCTTCCTGCCTGCCTACTCACCTTCATTCCTGTTTGCACCTTTCTTTAAAAGAAAAAAAAACAAAACTACTCTCTCTGAAAACCTAAATAAGGAACCAAAGTCCCTGAAGAACTTCTGTCTTGACATTTTTGCATGTATTGTGTCTCAGTAAAAGCTTCAGAATTCTCCTTTAGGAACACATGAGACAGTTCCGAGGGTGGAAGAGCTGAGCTAGCTGCCCACTCTGCCGGGCCCTGCTGCCAGAGGCAGCAGCAGGCAGCAGCACTCAAGAGCACCAACGAGGCCTGCAACAGTTGGGTGACTAGCTTTCAAGGGGAAATCCATTTTGTTTTCCTGTTTCCTTTCATATCAACATCCTGGCAAGAAAACGGAATGGCTTCTGCTCTGGAAAGAGAAATGTGACTCTAACACCTGCCCTCACTAGATAAGAAATGAGGCATTCTCACAAACAGCAATGCTCTGCCAGTCACCAATCTCCACCCTCACGTACTGGGCCAGCAGATCTGCAAACCCATGCAAAGGAGGAACACTTTCATCTGACACTGATGTGGTGCTGAGGGTTGTAACGGTGCTCTACCTGACCAAATCCAACCATGAAAAGCAAATGGCTACACACGTCCCTCCAACGACTCTCTATATTTGAGGTTAATGAATATCTAAACTCAACCCTGCCACAAGTTTAGATGCCCATCTCTGGTAAGTTTTGTTTTTGAAGGAAAGGTACATGCAGGGATGAAGATCAGCAGAAGCAGAGGCAGGCAGGCTTGAAGAGAGAGGAGGAAGCATTTTTATTCATCTTGCCTGGCCCCACCAGTCCCAGGACCTCAGGATGTATGGGGCCTATGTCCATCCCTGACTCCACAGGGCACACCCAACACAGGTCTTATTGAAGTGACCCGTGTATGAGAGATGGAAGGCACTGGTTACATGCAGAGAACAGTCTTTTTGGTGTCAAAAAAGGAGGCGGCACAGAATGAACCCGCTTAATTGAAAGCGGTTTCCTGCTTAAAGTAGCTTCACAGTAGCATTCCTCAGCTCCTTGAGATGCTTTGGGGAAAAGGCAAGAGAACTAAGATCGGTAGACTCTGACAAATATCTTAATTTCCAAGAAGACAGCATAATAACAAATCACAGGACTACATACAGGGTGGGGAATAGAAAAACTCTAGATTAAAATTAACCATTCAATTAAAATTAAATAACAAACAATATATAATCTTTATATTTAAAGTAAGAATAAGGTGTTCAGAAAGATGAGGTGCCCAGAAAAGTTTCAAAAAACTTTAAATTCTCCTTTTCTTTAAAGACATACAAACTCTGGAGCGCCCTGGTGTTTCAGGCATGAAGTCTACTCTTTCAGTTCATGTAAGGCCAAGGCGCCGAGTTCCCGACCACGGAGAACACAGCCAAAATGAACTAAATAAAACAAGAATGTTGCCTCCTCCTTTTTCTTCCTTCTAACCTGCCTACATACTTCATTCCTGCCTGCTTCCTTCCTCTTAAAAAAAAATTAAATAAAAAATAAAAAATAACAGAAAGGAACACACAAACTCATTCACACAAGCAACTTCTTTCTTTCCTATACTGTTAAATGTGAAGTGCTTGCCAGTTACAAACAGAATGTTTTACCTGCCACTGCCTACAGTTTTATTTCTTCTACTCAGCAGCTTAAGAAAAATTCACTGCTCACTGTGAACCAGGGATTCTCAACTACGGCACATTTAACATTTTAGGTCAGATAATTCTTTGTTGTAGGGGGCAGAGGGGCTTTCTTGTGCATTTTTCCTGGCCTCTACCCATGCAGATCCTAGTAGCACAACTCAGCGCTCCAATCAGGACATGAAAATATCTCAGCTACTGCCTGCCATACATCCGCTAGGGAGCAAAGTCACTCACAGTTGAGAACCACTGCCTTGAAACACTCAAGTTATTTTGTCTATATAGATTTCAACGGGTTAATAAGCATCTGCGTTGCTTTATTCAAAAATTATGCTTGACGAACATGAAATCTATAAAGCTGAACACCATTACAAAAACTATAATGTGCCATGTTCTTTGTTCTCTGAAATAAACTGGACTAATTCAAAGCACTGCCAGAAATAGTAACTACACAGATGTCTGAAACCAAATTAGGGGAACAGAAGTAAATATCCTGAAAATCTTGATGTCTCTGGCAAGCCCTAAAGGTTATTTGGAGTAAGTTAATCACTGGTGACCTGCTCTGGGGTCAGGGAGCCAAGCAGATGCTTCTGTTATCCATGATGACAGAGCAAGCCTAAGGGAATGCAAAGCCCTAATATGAAAAGGGGAACAAATACCTAAATTCATTTTCCCAAAACACAATCACAAAGAACCAACTGCAAAAACCAAGCAGATGAATGTATAAAACAGGGTGTGTCTGCACAATAAAACATATTTAGCAATAAAAATAAATATTCATACATACTACAACATAAACCTGGAAAACACAATACTATATGGAAATAATCAGTCACAAATATAGTATAAGATTCCATTTACCTTAAAAGTCCAGGCATGCCCTGGTGGAATAATGATTAGAGGTCAATTGCCTCCTAATGAGAACAGGCCACATACCCCTGGGATTAGAGACAACCAGTGCAAACAACTAAATAAAAATAAAATAAAGTGCTTCTTCCTCCTCTTGCATCCTGTCTGCCACCTA
The DNA here is from genome assembly GCA_004363575.1 of Solenodon paradoxus. NCBI lineage: Eukaryota > Metazoa > Chordata > Mammalia > Eulipotyphla > Solenodontidae > Solenodon > Solenodon paradoxus. Next base: position 74,336 of record RJWH01003784.1, on the reverse strand, counting down.
CTCACTTTCATTCCTACCTGTACCTTTCCTTTAAAAAAAAAGAAAGTTCAGAAAATGCAACTCCAGAGACAGAAAGCCGATTTAGGTGAAGAAGCAGAAAGTAACTGCATGGTTATGGGGCTTCTTTGGGGAGGTGGGGGGCGGGGGTGAGTAAATCATCTAAAATTTATATATGATGGTTGCACATATCTAAGAATTTACTAAAAGTTATTGAATTGATATGTGAATTACATCTCAATGCTGTTAAAATACACACACAGCAATATTACAAACCAATCGATAAGGAAAAGCTCAAGTTTTGCTACTGTTTATCAAAAAATAAAAAATGTAGAACACTTGGTCTGGCTTACTACCTCTGCACATAACATTCAAAAGTAGATTAAGTTGAACAATGTTTCTTTCAGTTTGCAGAGCTCCAAGATTCAAAGCAATTGGCAACCATAGCACATTAAACTCTCAGCATATGATGAAAAGAAATTAATGACAAGGTGAATTTTATACTTGAAATTGTATTAGGTTATCTCATATAAATATATGAAACACCAAAAGGCATTCATAATGCACTTGTAATCCACGGGTACAAATTTTATCAAGGAAAAAAATGGAACCATAACATTTAACCAGACGAGTCCATCTATAAACACCTAGAATCTGGGTCTTAGATGAAAAGGGCAAAACGAAACACTAACACTGACCCCAAAACTCAATTTGCCATCTTCAATGTCTGAATTCTTCTAATCAGCTGTGATTCCTCCTAGTTTGACCAAATGTATTAACCTGTCATCTTTTCTAACCTGATTGTCATTCAAAGAGGAGTCACTAATCCTACTCAATTCCAGATGCCAATAACCAGTGAGTGACCAGAGAGGGTGGGGAACAGGAACCCCAGTGCCTGGGCCACCACAGTTCAATTCTGTAGCTCTAACACCGATGGCATAAACATGGGCCTCGAGAGCAGAGTGCCTGTCAACTCTTTCAGTCACACAACCAAGTGTTTACTGAGCACCTACCCGGTGCCGAATGCCACTCTAAGAGCTACGGATTTAGACACGACCAGAATACACACACGGTGTAGTAAGGGAGGGAGCAGACAAAAAAAAACAAATAAATGCAAAGCATAACATCTGCTGCTAAGTGTTCTAGAGAAAAATAAAGCTGGGTAAAGGGATGAAGGGACTGCTCCACTTTAAGAACATCACTGATAAGGGGATTATGTGACCTACAGGAAGGAAGGGAACAAATTACGTAGTTACCTGTGGGGAAGCAGTCCAAGCAGAGAAAATCAGTACAAAGGCCTAAGACAGAAAGACGCCTGCCATATCCAAAGGTTGAGGTGGCTGCAGCAGTAAAGGCAAAGAAACTGAAGATGGAGAGGTTGCTGGGTATTTACGGATTTTTTTTAAACCCCATGCTGGTTAACAACAGCTGGAGTTACACTTTAACACAATCCCTCTGTAGGGTTAGGGAACTATGAATCCAGGCAAGGTAGTGGCAGAGAAGGGGCGAAGAAGTGGTCAGGTGGTGGGCAGGATCTGCAGGAGGAGCCACCGGAGTCTGTCGTCAGAATGGCAGTGGTCTGAGACGAGAAGAAAATCTGAGAAAATGCCAAGTTGAGTCTGAGCAGGAAAGCTGGGGACTGTGTTCAGAACATGTTAAGTTTGCAATGCTTGGTGGATATCCAAGCAGAGATGCTTGTAGGGGCTGAGAGGTCACACAGCTCTGGGCTAGAGACACAGATAAAGGGCTCTCGGCATACAAATGTACCACTGCATGCAGGCAGGGAAAAATTCAAGATGGTAAGAGACTACTGTGAAGCAAATAAGATACTATGAACAGGTCAAATAGGTCTGTGAATAGCCAGTAGTCCTGACTGGCTTCAGTTAGATTCAAAATTATATACAGTATCAAGAAAATTACTACTGTATTTATCAATGAAAGGGGAAAGTGGCTAGATGTGAAGTATAATCATACTCGAACTAGAATTTTAAAAGATCAAATTACCAAAGACTGCCTAATAAAAGATGTTTTCAGCAACTAGGAGAATGCAACATTTTTCTGTTGTTTGTGACTTCCTACTGTATTAATAAATTTTTTCATGTCTCAAAAATTTGAAAATACGTTCATCAAAGTCTTCATCAGAAATAACACATAGTTATTTTACAACTAGAACCTAATTTGAAAATGTCTGGCTCATAGAAGCAACCTCAAATTTTCCACTGGAATTTAGAACACACTTTAGGTATTTGAGAAATTCAAGGTTTATCATCATCCCTCATACTTCCTATCTTGTAATACTAGAAAATATGTAATGAATTTTCACAGAGTCTCCCATAACACTCAAAACCAGCATGGGACACAAATAGCATTTTCTAGTTATGTGGACTCCAGGAATCCTGACAACACAAGCATGCTGTATACAGAGGTGAGTGTTTTTCATTCCCTACACTTGTTTGCTCCAAGAGAGAGACTGCATTATCATCCAGAGTGGGGGAGCCATGGAGGTGGAACAGCAGGGCCACTGCACAGTGACAAGGTAGCTTTCTAAGTAAAGATTCTTAGGTATAATTATCCAGCTGTTAACACTCACCAGCAATGAAGGCAGTACTGCTAACTTTTTCACAGTACTGCTAACTTTTTCACAGCACTGCTGATGTTCTCTCCAGGACCGGGAATAGTACCCAAACTGCCCAAGTGGTCAAGTGAGAACAACAAGAGAAGATAAAAGCACAAATCTAGGGGCACCACTAAGCTAAGCAGACACCTTCCATTTTGGAATCTGAAACTGAGAAAAGCACGAATGGAAAAGAAGGGAATTATGAAAGGAAGCACAGGACAGCAAAAACCTGTACAGAATAGAAAGTCACCGAAAGTTCTACTGTTGGCGTCAGCAGTAACCTCTCTGCCTAGTCAGCTTCAAGTGCCAGCACCCTTCCCCCAGATGCTTACACCAAAACAATTTGTATTAATACCATTCACTTGCTCAGGTTAACATATCAACTTCATCTACAAAAAAATTTAGATACATATATATATATATATATATATATATATATGTATTTAACAATAAATAGAAAAGGCTCATATGGAGGTCAGAGTGTTTTTTATTTTCACCCTTCTGATTAGAGGAACAGCTACATACTCAAAAATAAAATAGTCATTATTATTTTGGAGCCTACTTTGCTTATTACAAACAAGCTTTAGAGAATGATATAATGCCTCATGTCAGTGGGAATATACCCCATCCCTACTCAGCATATAACATATTCTCTAATAAAAAATTAGAAATAAAAATTTTTAACTCCTTTACACCTCTCTGACCAGATCCACCAGGGAATAACAAAAGAATGGCATCAAGTCTGTAACCAGGGGGACTTCCAATAGAAATATCAAGCAAGTGTTCTCTAAAGCAAGTGTTCATCAAGATCTTCAGAAAAATGTCATTCCTGAGAAAATCATTAATTTGTGAAACAAAGGGCTAAGATAAGACAAACTAAATATCCTGTTTCTTTAAAGAATGGGGTGAGAATACCTAATGCTATAAATAATTTACTCAGATCTATAGCATTAAAACTTAAATTTTAAAGCATTAAAGTTCATGTGTAAAGTTTTGGCTTTTTCCATGGATCAGTGGTCTAAAAGAAGTTCCATCTTCCATTTATACATTATTAGTACAGCCCATAACTACCACTAAACTACAAGAGAACCTTCGGATTTACAAACCTGAGCATTAGCACCCAAAGGGAAATAATGGAGGGAAGGAGGAGACAAGGTTGCAGCAGCATCTTCAGAGCTTTACCAAATAAGTTGCTGTAAATACAAAACAGCTGAATGGGCCACACTTCTCAACAACTATGGGGACAATGAGCAGGACTGAAGGAGGCAGGCACTGCATTTCTTCCAAGAACAAGTAAATCTTCTAAAGAGACTTGTATTGGTCATGTGTTAGCAGGCTTAATCAATACCACAGTTCCTCTTTTCTAAGCTTTCATTTCACATAGTGTAGCTCAAAAGACAGCAGGGCAATTGCCAGACTTAATATAAATAAGGTTCATATCCCAACTGTTCAAAGTCAATTTCCCTTGACAAAATTCCTCATTTTGTTGTCAAGGAAAAATTAAACGTACAAGGAAAATACTCTGTCTATTCTCCACAACCACAGAAATATCAGAAGCTCATTTTATTGCCCAATGTAAATGTATATTGAAGAGCTCTAGTCTCTAGTGACCTTTGAGAACACCTGGAAAATGCAGGCAAAGCAATATTCAACACTAAAGAACATAAATCTCAAAAGCACCTGACAAATGCAACCTGGAAAGCTGCAATGTAAATGGAGCACAAGGTTACAAGAACATTCTCAAAAGAAATTCTCTTTGTTACTTCAGAAACAGGAATTTCTTCTCAAAAAGCTTTCAATGGAAAAGCTGCCACTTCTGATTAAAGTTAATTTGATCAGATCCACAGGACCTGGGGGAAATGCTTAGATCCCTGTTCTTTACTCTGCTCCAGGCTTTATCTTGAAACTTGCAAATTGACTAACAATATGACTGACTACCTAGAGACTTGTGTGCCATTTTCAGCAAATGCTAATTTACAGGTTGGGGGGAGGGGTTCCCGTTTTAAACCAGCTGGATATGTGTTGCTTCTTCCCTGTATGTATGTCATCTTTATATTTTTTACGAACAAATGACATGATAAAACAAACAAGCATTTTTTAAGACACAGAATTCTAGAATTGTGTAGAAAGACATTAAGGGCAGTTCTCCTCAGTGAAAACCCCAAAAGTCCTCAATAGTAGTACAAATATTTTTAAGCTCTGAGAGAGGCTCATCACACATCCACAATGACGCCAATCCAACTCTCCACAGGGATTTGTTAGAGATACTACTGGCCTTTCTGGCAGATTCCAGGCTTGGTAATCACCCAGATGGCTTCTACTGCCCTTTTTTTCTTTTTTTTTTTTTTGGGGGGGGGCTTGGGCGGGGCGGGAGTGCATATAACTGAATGGAGAAGAGATCTGAATGTTGAAAAATGTGGGTTTGAACTGCCTATTTCCAGGGTCATGCAGACTAAGATCTACTAGGCAGCTGGAAACCACCTGATGCCCAGAAGAAGGGATTTAGGAGTCACTGACATCTTGGAGATACTAAAATCCAAAGATTTAATAAATGAGATGACTCAGGAAGTGCATGAGATGTGAGTATAGGACAAAATAAAAACACCAGGAGCATCCTCCAAACCAAATTCCTAAAAAAAAAACTTTTTAAAGAAAAATAACTCTGGAGGCCCTATGACAGGTAGTCCCAAACCAACAACCACAACAAACCTTGTGTTAAGTATGTGATACATTACCCATGAATTTAACTCTAAAATTCACACTACACGTTGTCACATGGAAAGGTCTAAGTGTGTAGGTAAGAAAGCTGTTCAAGTTAATTAGTGACAGAATCAAACACCCACAGCATAATGCCCAGTACATTCTTCCTTACAGTATGTGAGTCATGGACAAGAGTAGCAAATTTTGTAACTTAATTGCACTTAACGAATCTTATGAAATCTTAGGGAAGAATCTGATTCTCCAAATATCTGCCATTTGAACATGTGCCTTAACCACTACTCAGGTTTTAGAAGTTATCTGAACTATTCACCTGCTCATTCTCTTCACATATTAGAAACCAACATCAACTCAAACTACAGACTCATATAAAGAATGATTCACTTCACAGAACACAGCAGATGGCAAGCTGAAGGACTAATAAGCAAGCCAGGTGCTTTTGACCAGCAAGAATCTTCCAGTCATCAGTGATCAGAAACTCAAAAGAAAAAGAGACGCGATACCTAAAACCTTCAAGTGCATCAGGACAGTGGGACTACCTGTGGCCTCAATGTGTCCTTGCCACAGCCCAGGCTCCCAGCCAGGGAAGAGAAAAGAACCTCCCAGAGGTCACCAGAGAAGACTGAACAACCAAAGAGAGTGATGAGGGCCCCATGAGAGCCTGCAGATGACAGCCAGCAAATGGGCATTACTGGCCACTATCTTGAACCACATGAATTCGGAATAAAACGCTGGGAAAATACTCCCAATCTTTTTCCCCACTCCCAGTTCCCTCAGCTATCCTGATCCTCAATCTGAACTCTTTCTACAAACACAAATGTTGCCTGTCTCAATCCTCATTCAAGAACTTTTCAGGGAAGACTACCTAAAGCTCCAATTTCCTCCTTCAAAAAGGGACTGTCCCCTCCATTGCTTACTATATACAACCTCTCCCCTCACGACTCTCCAATAAAAGCCTTCTGCATGTGTCTGACCCTTGGATTTACTCGCATTCGCCTTTCCTCCTACTGTCTTTATAGCTAGCTCAACTAATGCTTTTGAACAACTGTGCATCATTCAACTCCCTCTAAGCCTTAAACTGTCTGAGAAGTAATCCTTGATCCCTCCAAACTATGTCATGTAATTCTTGGTACTTTCAATTAATTCGTCTTGTAATTATTGTCTTTAGCTTACAGGTTAGCATAAACTAATGTGAAATACCTTATTATTCACTAACACACAGGTTTCATATATTGTCTCCTCTCATCCTCTTCTGTGAGGCACTGCCAGAAACCACACCCTGTCCTTGCAATCTTTACTACCACAGGCAAGTCAGTTTCTTTGTCTTAAACTCTGGCTTCTTCATCTACACTATGGAGATGTTGATAAGGGTACCCCATGGAGGTGCTCTGAAAAATAAGATAACCCATGTAAAATACTAATCCACACAATGTTTAGCAGACACAAGATGTTCAATAAATATCAACTAAAACTGATGATAAAAGCAAATCATGCTCTATATATCCTTAGAATCTCAGAGCACAGACAAATTCTGTAAACTTTTTGTAGAAGACAGGATGTGAGAACACTTCTAGCTGATCCTGGGAATGTTCTTTTAGGTTGTACTGCTAAACAGAGTCCTCAGTTCCCAGAGGAGTATACTGTGACCACTCTCACACCTGTAAAGGACTCTGCTCCCATAGGCCTCTGGCAGCCAGTTTCCCCAAATCAGCCCTCCACTGGCTGCATAAACATCATCTCCTGGTTTCTGCTTGATCCCTGAGAGGAGGTTTGCCATGTTTAACTCTGAAAGCAATCAAATATTTGATGACTGAATAAAATCCATTTATTAATTGGACTTCCTTTCTCATTATCCACTAATAAGCTATTCTCTTACAATCAGAGTACAGATTCTTAAGGCAAAATAATAAGGTTCTCATTAATGTTTTTCTTAAATACATTAAAACTGACTACCCTTTGGGTTTTTATGTTTAAAAACTAAACTGTAACTGTGTCACATACTAATAGTGTCTGTATACTCCTCTTGAATTCCAACTATCTCTAAAAAGAAATTAAATAAAAGCATGTGCCCACAAAACTCTAGCATGTCTGTACATAACAGAAGGCCCTCAGACAGTATTCACTGTGTAGCCCTATGAATGGCATGAGTTTTAATCTGGGCTGTGCTGTCCAACATGGTAGCCACTTGCCATGTGTGACTAAGCTATCAAAATTAAATAAAATTTACACGTCAGTTCCTCAGATACAATAGCAGAATTTCAGGTGCTCAGCAGTCACATGTGGTTAGTGGTTACCATGCTGGACAGTGCAGTCACAGACCATTCCAACAGCAAAGAATTTCTATTAAACAGCACAGAACTAGATCCAATACAGACAAATAGAAATATTCAAAATCCCATTTCACCAATTACTGGCTTCCTTTTCATCAACTCCAATAGCTGTAAGTACAAGAGGACACATAAACATGAACCCTTGACTCTCGAAAAGACAACAGATTACAATTCTTCCTGAAAAAGAGTGAGAGTCCATAGCAATCTAAGGCTTTAGTCTTCCATTCTTTCGGTAATTTACAGTTTGACCAAAGAAAAAGGGTAAAAAAGCATTTTTCTCCACTATATCTTTTTCCAACATAGTCATATCTGCCAAGTTTTAGAATCACAGGTTCCATTATCTTCCACCATCAGCACTCCTTTGTAAATTCCCCTTTCCACACTGATCTCCTCTGACTCACTCAACATATTATGCCATCACTCTAAAATCAAGGCCTAGAGTCTCTGGCAGATAGACTATATGCAGTGACAGTCTGGATAACATCATAAGTCTATCTGCTCTCAGAGGATTTCTCCAATTCTGTGCAATTCTCATGTGGGTATAAAGGAAGCTACACATTTTTCTTCATAATAAAAACAAAACCCCAATTTCTGCAAAGCTGATAAGTTACTTCCATATGCCTAACACAAGATAACAGCCAGAGTTCTATTTTCCTACAAAACGAGCTCTTAGGAACATGTTTTCAATCACTTATTTCTCAACAATGATTGAAATGCCTCAAAGCATTCCCTGAGCATTGTTTTACCTGCTACCTGCACTGATTATCACAGGCTGTTCATACGTAGAAAGAGTTTGCAAAAGGAAGAACTTGACTTCGGGCAGGGATATCTTATCAAATTCCTCTCTCTAAATGTGAATCATAAACACACACCCCCCGCATAGTATAATACAATGGTACCGGCTTTAAAGCAATAATCAGAGGAGTCCTGTTTCCTGAGAGATGTATATAGGGAAGGGTGTTGTCATGAGTGGACATGGTAAGGGATTCAACAATGAAATGCTGAAAGAATAGGAGTCACATGACACCAGCAACCTTTTTTGTACAGACTTGGGGGGAAGTAGGGGAGGCCAGGTAAACTTTTTTGGCGATGCTCATTCTAGGCTCTGATTACTGAAATACAAGAACGAAGAGGCGAAAGCACCCTTGAATGTGTGTATGCGTTCCATTTCTCTGGAGCACCACCCTTCACCCTGTATGTCCCGGGTACCGATGATGTCTGAGGCCGGGAGAGGCAGCCCAAATATGATCAACTATTCCTTTCATTTGAAAGAGCTTCTGGGCCTGAAAAATCAAGCAAAAATTGGATGGTAATCTACGACCCCCACCCCCCACCCCAAAATTTTGGTTGCAAAGGATTCTACAGAAAAATGCTTCCAGGAGTCTGACAACTGAAAGGAGAAATTCTTCATTTATGAACCAGGATATAAAGTCAAATGGATGAGAAGGAAAGGGGATGTAAGGAGATGAAAGAGGAGTGTGAAAAATAGCTTAGATCTTGAGGACTGAGAATCATAACAGTAGGCTTTAATGTACAAAGATTAAGAAATATATTACTTATACCTAAATGGGTTCTTGGGAAAGAATGTGCTTAGAGAGGATGGAAGGAAAAGAAAGAACCATACCATCTCAGTTCCCCACTGAGGTGTGAAAAATCTTACCAATTTAGAAGTGAGAGAACACCGTTTTCATTGTTCACATCCAGCTCTGATTAGAACTGCAAACACTACAAACCAGGAAAAGGACACAAGTAAGTAAAAGAATAGGAGAAAATTGCTTCCCACTGACATGGGTCAATACTGCAGGAATATGTCAAGAAAACATTATGTGTGTCTTCTAAATATAGATCAAAATTCTCAGTAATCCAACCACTTGTGTGGAGGGCTAAAGAAAGTAAGTAGGAAAGTAGGAAAAACAAAGGAATGGAAATGTGGAATTAACAGCACCAAGAGACAAAAACGGTAAAACTAGAGAGGGGATTGTCCCTAGAAACAAATTTCCTGGGCTTTTAAGACCATCGCCTTTTCTAGCTTACAAAAAGGCTAACAGAAGCCACCCAGAAAGAAAAAGAAGTGGTGAATGAGGCAGCGGCAAGGGAAAGAGAGCAGCAAGGAGGGATGAACACCTGACAATGAGCCATACCCCATCACGTGGCTGTTAACAACGGTACACGCACTTTCAAACAAGATACGAATTTTACATAAAAGGGTGAATTTAAGAATCTCATAGATTACTGGTCATATACTGAATTATTTAAAGTAACTGGAGTCTCTTTTTTTGGGGGGGGGGCGGGGAGATGTTAGGGGCTTTGAAAGTGAGATTTTGGAAACCATATCATAGCCATCTTCAAAGGTAAGATGTCTGGTCCTATAGTCAACTTTTAATTTCTGTAAGTAAATAATCTGACTTTAGAAGACAGAGCATTGTAGCAAAGTCTAAATATATACTTAGCTTAATCATTCTCTATATATTAATCTACCTCCCATAAATGTGAAATGAGGTAAAACCTAAAATCATTAAAGTCTAAATTAAAATGTGCTACTCAACAAAATTTGACATTAGCTAATATTTCAACTTCTGCATTACCAGCCTTCTATTAAACCAAGAAAATAAAACAGAATTTATAAATAAACCAGCACAAATATTACCTGAAATACTTTTATAAACAGCACAGACTTCCACAGAGCCCACTAAAAATAAAGAAATACAATTCTGTAGTTGGAATTTTAAGAGTAACAGCAAGAAAGTAGGACAGAAATGGAAGGAAAGCGTAAAACCAATTCTTATATGCTAATATTCATAGTAAGAGATTTGGGCAAACACAGCAACTTGGCTTGGTTCTAGGTTTGAGGAGGAGGCATAGAAGTACAACAAACTTTATAGCAAAAATATTTTTCTATCCTCTACTCTCACTTCAGCACAACCACAGAAAGTCCTAATAAGACATGGAGCTTATTAGGAGCACAGCTCTCACTCTGACTTCTGGCCAATTATGGCTAAGTGAAAAAGATCTCTGCCTCCCTCACCCCCAGGCTTTCCCTTGTACAGCAGACTCTGTCGTATCAGACTGAGACTGTTTATTCAAGTGTGAAATGGGGACTTGTTCCTTTCCTTATACCACAGGCTGTCTACTACAGAGTTAAGCTCTCTATTCTTCATAATTTCAGAACTAATAATTAAAAATAAATTACATCTCATGCCCTTTATAGCATTATGGGTCTGACAGAATCAATTCTTCACACTTCAACACAAATCTTGCTATCAAAAGCAGAGTCCTTGGACTTGCTTAAGTTACGCAATCAGTTTCTGTTCTGAGGTACTATGAAATTCTTGGGAATTTTATATGTAAGTGAAACTTCCCTTAGTGCATTTTTGTTTTATATATTCACTTTAATAATCTTTCCAACTGAGTATTACCCACCATAAACTTTCTCAAAATTACTGTGACCATGTCTTATTCTATGAGTATATTTCCCGGGTTGAGGTAAAAATGTTCACTATATATTGACATTAAGGCTTTCAATGTACAGGTGATGAAAATCAATGTATCTACAAAACCAAGATAACAGTATACTCACTCACTAATGTCTCAATATCCAGGAATGGGGAGCATGTAATGATCATTTAAGAAAGATGCCAGCTCTTGTCATACAACCCAGAATAAAAAGAGACAGGAAATAATGATATATATTTCAAAGGTGCCCAGGTTCGATCAGCTTTTCTAACCAAACCTTTATGAGAAATGACAAGTGATCCTTTCACTTGCCTTAATTCAAACCAAAGAGCATGGAGAATCTGAGTCTCAGGAAGAGAACACACACAGAGATGGGAAAAAAAAACTGTTCACTTCTAGATGTGGTGGAAGGGACACTGAAGTCCAAACAGAATTGGCTCTCATACATACAAACTCTGTACCTCAATTTCTTCACCTTTAGAAGAAATATTCTAATAATTCAAAAAATTAATTCAAAAACTTTGCAAACAAAACGTTACGAATTATGGATATTTGCGGGGTCAACTGACTATAGGATTAAGAACAGCAGTGGCTAAACATACAAGTAAAAGCCAAGAGTCCTTTCCCAGGCATTCTACAAGTCATAAGCACAGAAGTACCTATGTCCCTTCATTTTCCTTTCAGCCATCCCTCCCTCCAACCTTGTTCCTTGCTTTTCCCTACTGAGCTTAATAGCTGCACCTAAGTGTACTATTAGAACTAGAAAAATTAAATTGCTAAGCCCTCCTAAAGTGAAAAAAGGGTGCTGTGGCCTGGTGAAGCAGTGGTTGGGTTTGCTGCCTCCAGCCAAGAACACAGTTCACATACATCCAAGGACGGTGGGGTGGGGAGAGCAACCAACATGAACAACTAAAGAAAAAAAATAAAAAAGCTTCTTCTCCCTTTTCCTGCCTACTTGCCTGCTCCCCTACCTTCCCTTTAAAAGAGAGGGAGGGGGAGGAGGGGTAGGGTGACATTTTGTCACTAATGTCTTCAGGGATAATGATAAACACTCAAAAAGCTGTTGTAAATGGTTTCAGGGAAAACAATTCTCCAGAGTTACTGGTGCTGCTTTTGACAGAACCAATAAAGGTATAAAACAGAAAATATTCATTTATGGCAGAAACAAAATACAAAATATATCTACCTATAGGTCTTTATTTAGGGGGGAAAAAATCACAACCACAACTCCAAGAAACTATTACAAACTAATCCTAAAAAACTATAGAGTTTACTCCATAGTTTATCCTTCAAAGCTAGACTAACAATACTATTTAACAGGTGAAATGGTGGGGTTTTTAAAGTTGTTTTAGTTGATCGTATAGAGGACCTCAGTAATAAGAGACTAAGTAAAATCTCCATTCAGAGTGATGCCAAAGGATGACTTAAATTTTCTGCAGGGGGTTGAAAGCCTCCATTCTGAAGCGTCCTTCAGGGACCAAATAAGTTTTCCAATAATACGGCAGGCATACTAAAACTTCATCCTCTTTACTTATACGTACACATCTTCTTATGTGTACTTAGAAGAGTCACTAAAAAGCCAGTATCATCAAGCCGTTGTCATTAAACAAGGAATCACTCCTCATTCAAATAATGTCCTAGGTATAAACAAAAAGTCCTCCCCTTCCAGTCACAAGATGGAACTAATGTTGAAATGCACGAGCTTATGAAATCATTTGTCATGTTGTTATATTAATACTAAGTATTGAAGCTAAAAGAAATTTCAACTATTAACAAAAAAAAAAAAAACAAGAATGTTGAATTAAGCAATAACCAAATTCAAAACCTGTGACTAGTTATTTGTGGCCCCTACAAAGCTTGTCGAGGTCAAACACAACCCTGAAGATTCTCATCCCACATGCCCAGTATATGCACATCATTTTACCTCCTGCAACAGCCTCGCACGTGGAACCCAGTTGGTCATCTTCAGAAACTACATGCCAAAGTTGAATTGGAAACCCCTAATGGTCCAGGCATTTACCATGACCTCCGGAGCACCAAATCATAATTCATTGATGCCTTCAATTTAGGCAATCAAGTTTTGTTGGAAACTACTTTTCTTCATTTCTTAATAATCAGGAACTATACACTTAGCTTCAAGCACATTTTTATCTATTTTTCCTCTTTCTCTGAAAATTAAGGATAAAACCCATATAATCAAGCCAGGTCATCTACTAACAGTAAGAAAAAAGTTTCTCTTTCTGTTTTCAGATTTGGCATAATTCATATGAATTAGTATGTTCTTAATAAAATTCATCCACCAAGAATCTGGAAACATTTTACACATCAAGGCACCATTAACTGGTATAACTTGGTGGATTAGGGATTTAGTCTGCTATCTCTGGCCACATACATTCTAAGGACCCAGATTTGCATCCTGGGGCTGAGCAAACAACCAAGATGACCAACTAAATAAAATAAAAGGCTTCTTCCTCCTCTTTCTTCCTGCCTGCCTGACTACTCCCCTTCATTCCTGCCTGTACCTTTCCTTTAAACGAAAAAAAAAGGTCGCTTAATTTTCAATAAATAAATTTAATCCTAGCACTATCAGTACACCAAGCTTTTGCTTCCTGGTGTTTCAGTATGAAATGCTTTTTTTTTTTTTTCTTAAAGCAGACACTGAACACAAAAACTCTCTCTGGCCTCTTTATTTTAAAACTCAATCCCCTGACAGACTAAATAAGGATCTCCAGAGAAAACGAAAAATTGAAATCTGATTAATGTTTCATTTTAGAGATTTATTAGTAGGAAAAGTTCAGTGATATTAACTTGTCTCAAAATAATTCTCAAATATACCACTAAGCAAAGAAATAGACACATTTAGATATGACCAAAACCAACCTCAGGACCTTAAAGTCAAATCATTTATCCAAATGACTCACATTCAAAGTCTGTTTCCTTCCTCTCCCTGTCTATCTCTGCACATTTAATCACATTTTGTCTACAACATTTCTCTCCCGGCGGTTCTCTTTTGCTATGCTCTTTTCTTTTTTATTTTAATTTTTTCCGACAAATATAGATGCTATGACATAGTAAAGATAGCATCAGATATGAAAATCAAACCAGGGATAGAGGAATTAGTAAAGTAATTTGACCTCTCAGCTAATTCCTCCTCTGTTAAAAGGGAATGATGGTCCTACCTTAAGAGATATGCTGAGGATCAAGTTTAGAGCTATACAAAAAGGAAAGGCAATATTATCAAATTTGTAAACCAAAGATGATCTCTATCTTTATGATGCATCACGGATTTAACACTTGGTAAAAAATTTTTTGCATGTGATTATTAAATTCCCTCATCCTTTCTTATTTACCAAATGCCAACCAATTTTTCACTGTTCAGCTATGTTATCTTGGCATGGTTTGTTTGATCACAATCTGATTCCTGCGCTAAATTAGGCTGAACAGGATTGTTCTGGTTTGCTGGTTCCAAATAATAGAAAACTTCGCTTCAAGTTCTTTTGATCTCTTATCATCAAAGGAAAGCTAACACTAAATTAAATGTGTGTACAAAATATATTTGTGTATATATATATAATCTCTAGCTACTTCTCCCACTAACAAGCTTTTAATATTTTACTGGTAAATAGTATCTATAAATTACCAACTCAAAACCAATTTAAATAAAGCTACCTCAATATTTATGTTATGCCTTGATCAGCATTTCTGGAAATGCTGTCTTTTAACTCTGTATTTCGCTAAAATCCCTGCATTACAAGCTTGGGTCTTAAGAGGGCTGATTTTTCTCTCCCAGAGAGGAACTTTTAAAGTACACACATTTCCTGACACTACACTTAGAAAGGCTTCCTAAAGTATTTTTCATTTGCTAAAAGTACATACCAACTAAAAATTTTAGACACATATTTTAATAACAAATATCCTTGCTTCCTTACTTTGAAAGTTAAAAACCTTACTTCCAGTATCAAGCAAAATATAAACCAATAGCTCTACAAAATAATTTTAAAACATATTCATCTAATTGAACTAAAAAGGACCTAAATAATAGTAGTGGCTTCTGTCTACTGGTAGAGTACGGTTTATAGACTTTTTTTTTTTTCCAATGCTCAAAGATGTAATAGCTTTAAAGGTGCCAGATGAAATCAAATAGTTAAGATTGCTCCAGTCACTCTGGCATTCCAGATGGTACAGCAAAGAAAAGAAGTGCCAAGCAAAATCTTACAAGCTTAAGAAGTTAAAGAATAAACTAATACAAGCACGGGTGCAGGGGAAAACATCTAAAGCTCACTTTGGACATGCTATGTTTTAGAGACTTAGACATCCAAGTGGAGGGGTAAAGAAGGTACTTGAACAGTCTGGACTGGAGATGGAATGCTTAGTTATAGTCTTCAGACCTAATTTTTTAAACCCATGAGTTCTAGGGCATGATACAAAATTCAACAAATATTTATCGGAAACTTACTATGTGCCAGTCACTTTTCCTACAAATTAGAGATAGATCAGTGAACTCAACAGTCAAAAGCCCTTGCCCTTCAGGACTGTACAGGTCAATGGACGGAAGAAGGCAATGAACAATACAAACAGACAAGCACACAGCATGTGAGAAGACAGCATCCTGCGGGGGCTGGGGGAATGGAGCAAGGGGAAGGGGAAGGGGAAGTGAAAGTAGAGACCAAAGGTCCAGGCGTTTATTTGTACTTTATGAAATGCGTTACAGGAATTTTACCTCAAAAAAATATTTTAAATATGTTCCATATTTCTAACATCATAGGAGCCCTTATTTTAAGTAAAATTTTTATTAAGTATTTTTTGTTAAAATTTAATGAGAAGTTGGGAAAATACAAGGTGTTCTGACAGCTGATATGTTTAATTTTGCAGGGATCCATAATCATTCCAGACTGAAGGGCACATTGGGTTGGGGTTTTAGATTTTTCCCCCTTTTTACTATTTATAGCTTCTAACACTGCTTCCTTTGATCAAGACATTAAAACCTCCTGAACGAAAATGAACAGCGACCTTTTGACTGAGATGGCTCTAGATGCTCATCAGCAAGACGTAATGGCAAACCACTACCTAGGTGATGTCCAATACCCAAAATAAAAAGATAACATTTCCTAAGCACTAATTCAAATAGCACATTTCTGAGATTTGTGATGTTTTGCAGAAATTTCATACTTGAAATCTAACCTACAAGTCAAATAATTCATAACTTCTATGCTTCTCCCCATGTCTCAGTTCCCATGTCAAAATTAAAGAGTGGGAGATTTCTCTACTTTGGACATGGTATCCCCACAAAAAAGAAAAATAAAGGCTAAGTTCTTCTAAGAAGAAGGATTAGCGGCCTGAACTGATAATATTAGGGTGTTCACAGAAGGAACGATGCAGACAGAAGTCAGAAAACTAATTTTAAGTAGCTTAGCCACTTTCAAAATGAAAACTTTGAACACAGGCAACTTAATTAATTTCCCTGGATTTGGCTCTCTCATTTTGTAATTTAAGAACCAGCAAATGCTCTGCCTCCTTCATAAGGGCCAAGCAACAGGTCAGGGAAGGAGGCTGGTCAGTGGGTAGGAAGCCTTTCCCAACAGAAGCAGAATCCCCATTTCACTCTGGAAAAGCTACTGATCAGCCTTCTACTCTGCATGTATGAAATTTACTCTGTATTAGTCTGCCCCTGCTTCTATAACTGAATGCCACAGACTGGGAGGCCTAAGAGCAGGAAATGATTTTCCCAAGTTCTGGAAGCTAGGAAGTCCAAGATCAAAAAGCCAGCAGGGGCGAGCCCTGGTGGAATATGGGGTGGGTACATCTCTGGCCAGTGCAGTCCACACACATCCCAAGGAAGGAGGGGGTGCAAGATGAACAACTAAAGTAAAATGTTTCCTGTTCCTCTCCCTTCCTGCCTGCGCCTTTCCTTTAAAAATAAAAGAAGCCAGGAGATTAGGTCGCTCACATGGCAGAGAGGGATGGCATTCTGGTCTCCTCCTCTTCTTCCCACAAGGCCCCTCCCTCATGACCTCATCTAAGCCTAATTACCTCCCAGGGGCCTCACCTACAAATACCAAAACATTGGCAGCTAGGGCTTCCACCCACAGCACTCTGTATATAATTTCTTTAATGACTATCTTCAGGCAGAAATTAAGCCTTTGTGTTACAAAAAAAGAAGAAAAAAAAAAAGGCAAAAACAAAACACAGGAAGCAGCGCTGTAAAGGATTAAAAGGGCAGCTCACTGAGAATCAAACACTCAAATACAGTGTCACCTAGATGAGGGAACTGGGATGAAAACCACGACTACGATTTATTCAGCATTCACCTGCACCAGGTACTGCTCTAAGAGCGTTCCATTTTCCCCACAGAGCAGCCACCCAAAGGGAGACCGACCTCAAGAAGAGGAGGTAACAGGCTTCCTCGGCTTACACGACATCTCAGGGCACACAGGCCACAAGAGCCTGTGCTCCAACAATACCACACTGCTGCTCGTTTTCCCAAGACAGAAAAACTGCTGGAGAAGAGAGGAGTGAAGAAGATGAAACCATGAATGAGATATTCAGGTCATTTTACACCTTTTTTTTAGATGTGACCTAAATTTTCTAAGCAAATAGCTCAAAGGAAACGTGATCAGTTGCAGGATTCTAAATCCATTAGTTAAAAGCAAATCACATGCTCGGGCAGTTGGTTCTTCCTAGTACTAAGAACTGAGAAAGCTTCTCCCCTGGGTGTTCATAAAGACATAAGTCCGCCACAGTGAACAGCAGCCGTGGATAAGCCATTCAGGTCACAAACAGCAAACTCCACAAGGCTCCACACAAGTCCATACATCACTCTATTCAAGTAAAGAAAACCTGCTAAACCTAAGAAATGCAAAGCTTTCCTAGGAATTCAGAGTAGAGCTCACTAGGAGTGCTTAATGAGAGATTCATAGATGGGCTCCAAAAACTACTTGCAACTGTAGATTGTGGATTGTAGCCAAATGCTCAAAAACCCTGCTCTCAGGAGAAAAACCACAGCATGCAGCAGTACTCAATTCCTGATAAAATAAAATTAAAAACCCCTGACAGAGAAACTGATGAACTGTGCACCACCAGGAGAGTAGAACCATATCATC
This sequence comes from Solenodon paradoxus, assembly GCA_004363575.1. Taxonomy (NCBI): domain Eukaryota; kingdom Metazoa; phylum Chordata; class Mammalia; order Eulipotyphla; family Solenodontidae; genus Solenodon; species Solenodon paradoxus. The sequence continues at coordinate 56,121 of RJWH01003784.1, read as the reverse complement.
ATCTTCACAGCCAAGGCTTTGGGTAGAGTAGGTAGGGTGATGTTAATATCAATAAATAACTACTGTATAAATACAGAGTAAAAGTGCTCTAGGTAAGCACAGCTGGGAAGTAAATCTAAACTCCTCTGAGAACACAATAGCCGCCACATAGTACACCCTTGAATAGTTAGTGACGGCTGCAATTATTTTAGATAACATAACCAGCAAAGAAAGACAGGCACTCATTTCTGAGTGCCCTGACCATTAAATAAGTGGTTTCACAATTTTCAAAAGTAATGCAAATCTTTACCTCGACAAACATCCAGCAAATAAGGATCTTTGATGGAATGAGTGTATTTCAAAAATTCAAAAGCATCTTTTTCCTTTATAAAACAAAATCTACAAAATACACAACAGAGGGTAGCTGAGGGAAATAACATTACATGAAACCACTAAAAACTTAATACTATTACAAGAACCATTAACCTAACATCATTATACCAGAATTATGCTTTTTTAAAAAGTATAATTAGAATTGTTATAACTAACTGTATATCTTTATGCAAACAAACCCTTCAGTACTCAAATCTAATCTCAAACATAAATACTTTTTTTCTCTCAAAAGAATGACTAGAAGTTCTTTTGGAAGGATTTAATTATTAAATCTTAATTTTTTTTTTTCTTGCCATGCATAGTACAGTTTATTTTCCTTAAGAAAACTGTATGAATCATATATAAAACACAGGAAAATTGTTTGTGGTTTATAAGTAATACAAAAAATATAGGAAGCCTACCATATGTGTAAAGCACAACTGCATACATTTAACACTCTAAAAAAAGTTTAAAGCAGTAAATTAGTCAAACAACAAACACAATTTTAATAGACACTGAAGAGCCGTTCTCCAGACTCACTCCTAGGAGGTAACCTAAAGAACCTGGCTGCCTGCTTCTGTAGGGTGTGGGCACTCTGGCTGGGCTTGGCATGAGTGACCCAACTAAGAAGTCTTGAAAGTGATGCAAAGGGAAGTAATTTCAACCGACGTTTTACTAAACACATGCTAGTCAAGTCACTACTGCTGTTCAGGTTGAAAACCAGCAGACACCTGAATATACCACTGCTTCTAACCAGCTATTTGTAAATTATTAGTAGATAATCTGGTGAGCCTGCAGTAAATACAGTCGTGAACACAGCGGCACACGCCATATGGAGGCTGTTAAGCAAAACCATTCTTCAAATGCACAGCGTATTCACTCTCTTTTGTTTCTTTGAAGCTCACCAGTTTACATGTAAAATGACCCTTTCAAAACAACTACAAAAGACGATTCACTTTGTGGAACACAGAAAAATAAATCTAACTGTTCACCTTTATAATCAGGTTATTGCAAATCTTAACTGGCATAAATAATTTTATAAAGGATCTCCTATTGTTAACCTGTCATATTCTTAAAAACTTCACAAGCAACTTTTAATTCTCTAATATTAAAATGTTTTCTACTTTCTAAAGTGATTTGCATCCATTACCTCATTTTAACCCCAAAATCTGAACACAACTATCATATTAGTCATCAGAAAATCCTATGAATGTCACTGCTATTCGCTTCTTAATGCATCAACCAATTAATGCCATTAACCTGCAGCCTCTTCTAGTTACTACCTTCAACGGTTCTCTCACTGCCAAATGTCTCAACATTTTACCAACTGCATAATGGTTTCTATATATCACTGGCCACCCTATACTTGCTGGGGTTTCCTGCTTTCAAAAAATTCTCAGAGGTTTACGAACTCCTGAATAAATAAAAGGGTTTTTTTCAACAGTGTTTTCTCAATTCTCATTCCCTGATCCAAACCTAGAACAAGCAAATTCTTCTGTCACCACTCCCCACATACACTTCGAAGCCCTCCTCTCCCTTTATCTCCTTCATAGTGCTTCCTTTCAGATCTCCCTCTCTCAAATCCTCTTCCATTCCTTCCTCTTGCCAGAATATTGGCTTTCCTTTTCCAATAGCTACATACAGAAAGCACTACCTTCATATTAGCTCCGTCTATGTGAGAGTCAGTTGAGTACCCTCTGGTTCTCATAAACAAATCTCCAAGTCCCATGGATCAAAGAGCTAGGGTGGGGGGAGGGGGGTCTACAAAGGTCACCTCTTACAGGGTGAGAGGTGGTCAGACTAAGAACAGGGTGTCAGGATCTGGCCTGGGATCCTGGCTTCACCATTCACTAGCTGTGGGGTCTTTGTCAAATAGCTTAACCCCTCCTCTAACCTCAGTTTTCTTGCTTGTTCCTCACAGGCATTTAAGCCCACAAGGATGAAGTAATTCATGCAAAGACAACACTATTAAGAAAAGAAAATAACCCATAGTCCCATCATTCGCAGATTAAAAAGAAAACACATCAAATATTAATAGTGCTAATGTTTTCCCTCAGTCTCTGCATAAATGTGGGTATGAGCCTAACTGGGATCATACTGCATAAACAGCTTGGTATCTACAGTTTTTTCCCATTAGCATTACATTGTGATATTTTTCATATCAAGATGCTTTTTAGGGGCTCCATAGCACTTCCTTTTATGAATGGGCCCTGAGTCAACATTTCCCTTCTACAACTGGGCATTTAACCTGACAAATCAGTATCTTTAATTTCTTTTGCTTCATGTTTTCCTTTCCCAGAAAAAGTATCTCTTCTATTCCACCTTGAGCCAAAAACTGTCCATAATGGCTAATAAACACTCACCTAGTAGTGTAAAAATAATATTTTTTACCAAAGAAAAACACTTAAATAAGAATTAAAACTTCCTATATTAAACTTCTAAAATCACTGGCATGCCCAGAAGTTATCTTTGAAAGCTTAGTAAATTAGCATGCTATTTTTAATCTCTTTTGTCTTTCTCCACTGGAATATAAGTTCTATGAAAACAGGGACTTCATATTTTCAGCAATTAAAACAGCACCTGGAGCATAATTAGTGCTCACTATAGCAAGTATTAGCTGTTACTGTGTGCCGAAGGCATTCCTAAACATTTGCAAACCTTCTGAGGCAGATTTGTCTTTTCCCCATAATCACAAAGCAGCTAAATAACTTATCCTAGGTCTCACAGTGAGTGAGTACTGGAACTAGGAACAGAATCAGACAGTCTACCTATTTACCACCAAGCTATACTGAATAAATTAATTATACCAGCAGAGCTCCATGTGACAGCATTAAAAACTGAGTACAAGTGTAAAGACTTTTTCTGCTAATCAAATGTTAGCAATATACTTTTGTTTTTCATTACAAATATTTAAGTATGTCAGCTATACCAAGGATTAGATTTGAGAGCAAGACTATGACCCTAACCATGATTAATATCTAGAATTAAAAATGTACCCTCAAAAAAAAAAAAATTTACAAAAGAACTTTAAAAAAAAAAAAAAAAAAAGGTGCAGATAGGAATGAAGGTGAGCAGCAGGTAGGCAAAGTGAGAGGAGGAAAAAGCATCCATTTATTTTAGTTGTTCATTTTGATTATTCCCCCCAGTCCCAAGACACTAACCCAGGTCCTTGCGAAGCTGTGACTTGCGCCAGCTGGAGGCAGAGAGCCCAACAGCCACTCTACCAGGGTGACCTAGGAAAGAACTTTTAAGATAACCTACTTAGGTCTTGGATACTTACTTTCTTCTACTGTCAATCTAAATGTTGATTTCTCTTAATTAGAGAGACCATTTCTAGGTAAGTTACACTGATATTCTCACATTTTTCCAGAAAATCGTATTCTAAAATGTTGCACTCTTCCTCATTCCAGGTTGGAACTCTGAAAAAAAGCTTACCTAGCATTAGGTATAAACAGAAAGCAGCCAAATTTTTTGACTTCTGTTAATTTAAAAAATAGAATGGATGTCTTCGGAAACCTGTAGTGGTGGGTTTCTGTCAAAACTAAGAAAGTAAAGATTAACCAGGCCATTGAGAAAACCCATCATTCACATCACAATTTACCTTAGGGCCTGAAAACCTGACTATATTCAAAGACCCAGATCTACCCAATTTTAAAGCAAGGATTTTCTAAGAGGCTCTCAGCCCCTCTTGATACAGTGTAACAAGAAGCAAAAGAGACAGGGAGAAATACCTAGTCAGTTTATCTCCTCGGATGCTAACATTTATTTCTGTTTGAATTTAAAAAAAAAAAAAAAAAAATCCTACAATAGCAAATGAAGCGGTTAAAAAAAAAAAAAAAAAACCCCACTAGCTTCCCATGCCAGTAGGAAATGGATGGTTCCACTGGTTACTCAGGCTACACAATAGCAAGAAAACCGTGACCTTGGAGATGCGCTGTAAATGTAATACTACTGAAAAATTACATGGTTCACCAATTTCCTCAAAACCAAAAATAAATCACAAGTAAACTATTACACGAGTAAACAAAAGCTTGTCTTGCTCTATTATTTACTTAAAAGCAAGCACAGTGGCTGTGGAAAAGGGATTAAGAAATACAGCCAGACAAGTCCATGAAACCTCCAGTGTAAGATACAACTACCCCCAGAAGCAGCCAGTGTCGTCTGACCTAACAGCTGTACACAGCTGCACTAATTAAAATGAAAGACTGGTCTGCATGACACACAGGCCATTCACTGAACCTTCCTGACAAGCTGACAGGGCTCACTATCTTCCCCCAGCCCCCAGGCCTACCATCCAAATTGGCACTCAGCTAAAGGATCCACATTTGAAAATGTAAGTCAAATATTTCAGAAGTATCACAACCATACAGACTGGACTGCCTCCTATAGGCTAGAAAAACCCTACACACACAAAGGAAGTGGTATGACTACATTACGTCAGCTTTCACCTCAATTCATAAATGCAAAACCACAAAATGAGACACAAATCTAAATGGCCTTTTTCTGGAAACAGAGTGAATGAATGTAGGTTAAGTCTTTATAAATACGTTACTGAACAGTACTCATTGATGCATCACTTTCAACAGCCACCGGGAGGGAAAAGTGTAATCTCAATCAATTCTATCACACAACCAGATCAAACAACATTCAAGCGCAGCCAGCCAGCGCCAGGGCACAATGAGCACTCAAGTGCTCTGCACTGAACACCTTTCACTGGACCCAGAGAGCTTTATAAAACAGTTTAAACACTACTGAATTACAGAGTTGGAAAAAAACAAGTATAAGCTTCCAACTGCTGCTCCTACTCTATTGTGAAGTTGCCGTTAAGCCTCTAAAATGTCTGCCGTGTGTTATTTTACTAGGCAATGTAAATATTCGGAAAGCCAATTGCCTCTTACGAGGCCAACTCTCATATACACATAAAAATGTAGAGCTGGTTGTGCATCTGGAAATAATTGCCCACAGATCAACGGGCTTACATGGGATATTGTTCCCATCTGCAAGGTTTCAAATCATGTCTACTTCAAATTTGAATTCCTAACAAAAAAGAAAGAAAACAGAACTCAATATAGTAATTTTGGCAAAGAATTTTAAGGACTTTGTCAACTCTGATCTCAACTTTTATTCTGTCTCGATCCCAAAGCCACAGACACACAATTTCAAAGGAAAAACTAGTATCTCTCTTGACCTCTGTGTTGAGTCACATACCATTTTTGAATTGCCTTATGGCTGAGGGGAGGCCTCCAGCCAAACAATGCCCCGAGGAGAGCCAGGGCACATGTGCTCCAGGAAAGCCCAGGCTGAGAGTAAAACAAAGTAACCTATTACACCAGCTTCTTTCTCAGCAAACTAAAGTGGTCAAGCAGGACTCCGCAAAGCTTCAACCCCAGCACAGTATCTGAACAAACAAGGTGAGGAGGGCAGGAAAGCCACCATCTCAAACGAAAAAATATATAACAACCTAAACTTAAAGCAAGCTGTTTCAAAACCATCTCTACACTTTAGCTATTCAGGCAAAACAACAGTACTTAGGTCCCCCAAAAATTACATTTGTCACTTAAGTAACTCACAATTACTTCATAATCAAATGCATCAAATTCCTTTTATTTTTCTATTTAAACTTACTCCACAGGAAGCAATGAAGCTTCTAAGTCTGGGATGAATAGGCTTTCCTCTCAGAGAAGACAAATATTTATTTTATGTAACACATGCCTTTACAAAGTTCTTCTCTGCTCTAAACTGGTTTATTTAACTGCGATTTCTAGAGTTTGGTCAATTAAATTAGTAAGCCCAACACAAATGCTCTGGGACACAAACCCCAATTCCTGATTCCTGGAAAGCCACCATCGTTCTTCATCCCAGCCGAGTACTTCTCATCTTTCCAGGGTCAGCTACAACACTCCCATACACCCACCTCCGAGAAAGACCCTGCGCCCACACTTGTTCAACTTCCTGGCCTGCGACCGGAGTCCCCTCTCAACACGAGGCGACGGCCACTTGCCTGCGGCCGGTTGCGGGCAGGAGCAGCCCCTGGGCCTCGTCTTGTCCTACCGCTCCAGCACGGCCCCGAAACTCAGGCGCGGGCAGAGCCCGGGTAGACGGGTCGGGAGGGGTGAGAGGTACCAGCTAAACAAAAGGAGGCCGGGGCGGCCGCAGGGCAGCGCGCGCGGGGCACATGTCCCCGCAACTCGGAGGACCCGGAGGCGGTAGCCACGCGGGGCCCAGCCGAGGCTGGGGTGCGGCCGCTGCTCCAGCTCGAACCAGCGCTCCTCCAGCCCAAGCGGCCTGGCCAGCACTGCACTTGCCAGAGACCCCGACCCTAGAGAAGTAGCAGCCTTACCCGGCCGGGCGGCCGGCAAAACCCGGACTGGAGCCACCCGCTCCGTGCCTTAGCCAGGCGGCGCGTGCACACATATGCAGACACACACACAGACAGACACACACACACACACAGCCACTGCGTTTTATCTCCTTAGGAGCTGGGGCAGCCTCCTCTCTCCTCCCTCCCTCCTGACAGCGGAACTGGGAGGCTGCGTGATTGATGGCAGCTCTTAACAGCGTGGTCAGCTAGAAAATGCATCTGCAAGCAAGATATTAAAGAGGCAGCGCATCCCCATGAGTGATCAGCAGTTCACACATCCTAGCGCCGCCTCTGCTCTGCCAGGAATATTAATGCCAACCACCTCTGACGTCTAACAAATGCAGATGAAATAACCCAACAATCATCGACAGGCAGAACAGTAGTTTCAAAGACAAACAGGAAAAAGAAGCATTGTTTGGTGTCAAACAACATATCTTCCCCAATTCTCCTTATAGCTTAAGAATTCTCTGAAAGTCGTTTGTTTAAAAGCCCTCTCTCCAATCCTTTTCCACCAAGGGAGGAAAAAAAAATCCATCTTCTAGACAAGATATAGCTTAAATTGGACTTAACTGAAATCCATCTAAATAAGGAAGCAAAATAAACACACATTCCCTGTCCCCTGACCTTAAATAAGTGTGTAACCCACTACCAAAGTCTGGATCTCTCATTAACAGTACAGACATGTGCAGTCCTCATCCCCAATCCAGTAAACATTTATCAACTTGCTAAATTTTACTAAAATTAAGGTTCATTTATATAGGCATCCCCAAGAAGTAACAGCCAAGATCATGTTGTCCTATTAAATAAAACATTCTAAACACAATTTTTTTTAAATGTATTCCAAAGTATTAATTTTAATGAGACTACCAAAATTTGAAAGCCACAAGCTCAAATTTTAAATGATCACTTTTCGTATCTTAAATATTTTATCCTTTGCTTCCAGGCAAGTTTCCTGGAACACTCAAATAGCTTCATAAATGTTATTTATAAATGTATTGGACCTTCCATGGTCCGGTAAAGTCATTGAATTATTTAATACTTCCTTACCAACAGGCAGAGATTTAGATAGATCAGATGATTTGCCCAAGTCTTTCAACATGGGAAGCGTAGAGCTGAACCCAGGGAAGACCAAAATGAAATTCTCCTTTGCTTTAAAACATATATATATTTACTAGAGGAAGCAGGCAGGAATGAAGGGAAGTGGGCGGGCAGGCAGGAAAAGGGGGAAAATGCACTTACTCATTTATTTATCCCTTTAGTTGTTCATGTTGGCTGTTCCCCACCCCCACCCCCCCAATCCAGAAAAGCAAAGGAGAGTCCTTGGGCTTTATGTAAACTAGCCATCCGGAGCCACAGACTTAATAACACCTGAGCCAACAGGGCAGGCACACTTTGCTAGTTAAACAATATTCAGTTGACCTCTTTTAAGGAAAAACCAAGTTATTCTACAAGGATAGAAACCCTACCTAACTGTACTACCTGCACAAGTACAAGAAAGAGCTGATAAAGCAGGATGCCTTGGTGACCCTGAAAGGTAGCTGTGATCAATACAGATCAGAGGTGGTCTGCAGCCAAGTGTAGTTCTGCTATAAGCTCCACAAAGCACCATTTCTCAGTGAGACCATCCTCAGGGATCTGTAGCATGAAAATCTGCTTCATCACCAAGCACCTCTCAGATCACTCCATTGTGTCAGAGATGAAATCGACCCTAAGCACAAAAACTACTCCTATACTAGAATACACTTGCAATTTTCCAACCAGCTGATATCTAGACACGTGACAGAATCTGAGGTTTGGGGGATTTTTACAGACCATTTTAAAAGTGCTGGTGCACGCTGAGTTGGGATGGGCTGGTAAGAAACAGCCTACCTGTTCTGCCTTAGCCTCATTGTCAGGACACTCATTTTATCCTGCTCTTGAATCTTCTGCTAACCCATCTACACCCAGCCCCCTCCTTCCAGTCACACCAGTCTTTGCATTTCCACAAGGTATAAGGATTTCTAGCACAGGCCATCACTGCCTCTCCCCAGGAAAGCAGGAATAGCTCCCACCCCTCCCCCTGCTCCCCACACACAGTTTAAAGTGTACTCCCTCAGCTCTCGGGTCAAATAACGTTTTTTCAGAGCTTTCCCTGAGGCCCCATTCCAAGTCAAGTTCCTTTGTGATAAGTTCTCAGGGAACTGTGTTCCTTTCCTTGAGAGCATTTATCTCAGTGTGTAATTCACTGGTGTGATTTTCTGATTAATGTCCACAGCCCCCTCTAGATAGCAAGTTCCATTAGAAAATGTTCTCTGTTTGCTCATCATCAAACACCAGGTGTTAAGCACACAGATATGAGGAGTGAATAAGTGAGTTGAGGGCAACAGCCCCATTTCAGTCATTTTGTACATGTTCTGGGCACAAGGAAGCATCTCTCGAGTAAGTAATATCCATATAAACAGGTTAAAGTTAAGTAAAAGGAAGATTTTTATCTCCAAACAATTGCCAATAATTGTGTCCAGGATAATACATACGAATACAGAGGGTTCTATTTGCAGACAACGCTTTTGTTTTTCAGAGTTAATGAGGTATAGAAGCCATCATTTACTCATTCAAGCTAAGTTATTCCTTCTTCCCAGGCATTTAAATAAGCAGGTAAACTGGACAGACTACAAAATGTTGTGCACATGTACCGAGCAATAAAAACAGTATAAAATGTTTAAAGCATCTGCACATCGGTTTCTCCCAACACTTCCCTGAAAGCAGGTTATCACAAACTCTGCCGTGAACAGCAGCAATCCTCAATGCTCTTTTACAGTCAACTCTTTATTTTCGGTTTTTTCCTCTCTACAGATCTCTTCCCCTGATTGGAAGCCTCAGTAGGCACTCTTCTGATCTGAGGATTCCCAGTCAAGGGTGACAGACCAATCTGCAACCATCCTTCCCAAATTTCTGAAAATGAACAATTAATTTTAAACCTCACTGACATGAGCTTGTAAATTAAGAGATTTATAGATGACAAATGGGAGTTATAAAAAACAATTTCTTATACATCTCTTGCTCATATAGGAGCACAAGTGAAAGAATAACTGTGAGATGAATGAAAAAATATTTATAGACCTGATCCTCACCCCCAAATTAATGCTGATCCTTATTTTCAGCATTCTACATGACACTGCTGGGTTCCCACAGCATCTCACTGGGGCTTTGTATGACATTGCTTCCTTTTGTCCTAAAGCTCCATTCCATGTCAACTCCAGCTCCATGTTTCACAGCACCCCTCACTTATCAAACACCACTGTCAGGTTGAGTACCATTAACAGATAATGAGAGGAGACAACAGAGACGGTTAGAAGCCAAGCACTCCATATACTACAAGCCTCAGCATGCAGCCAAGTGCACTGACATCTGACTCTATCCTAACAGTTATAATTAAATACAAAGTCTAGTTAAACTAACATTAAAGCCATGACCGGGAAGAGAGCCAGGGGAAATGTGAAGTAGAACCTTAGCACTAGTTGAATAGGGTCAGGTTATTCCAGACCCTTAACTCTGAACGACTCTACATGTACTCTGTCCACCACTCACAGCAAATGTCACAGCAAGAAGACACTTAGTCAGATCTTCTAAAGATGGTGGCTTTGCACCCCAAGACCACAAAGGAGAGAAGGAAACTGCATTTTTACATGAAAGTTTAAAGGTAACATCCATCGAATAACAATGTGTAAGGCCTGCCAAAACTACAACGGGTGGAAACAACCAACTTGCTTTTCTTTAGCATTATCCAGTAAATCCATTCAGATCAAATAGCTCACCCCAGTATTAAAATGTCAAAAGAAAACCAAAGTCCATCAGGCAAGCAGGGACTGAATTTCGGGTTGTATGGGTCCCAGTTAGCATCGTGTCTGCAGAGTAGCCTAGAATAGGGAAGTTTTGTTTTGTATTAGTATGCAGAATATGGAGCTTTAATTTTAAGCAAACCATTTTTTTTTTCCTTTTCCAACTCACAAAATGGCACCACCCAACAAAATCTCCAGAGCTTCTAAAAGAAAAATACATAGTTCTTTTTTAAGTCCTTTGGACTTTTTAATTACTATTAAAATAATATATTTCCAAAGGAAACTCAAACAATTCCATTCCACGAGTTGGAGTTTCTGTCTCCAGACTCTACTCTCTAGACTATTCTAGAATCTACAGTATATACACACGCACACAAATACTGAAGAACGTATACATTCACCTGGAGATTTATCTGTTGGTTTTTATTTCATGAAAATGAAACACTACTATTCATGCTACGTGGCAACTTGCTTTTCTCACTTCACCGCTGACGGCTGACAAGAAATTCTTCGTACAGCTTCACAGATGCTACAGCGAGAGCAGTCACAGCTCTAACTGCTACCACCTCTCGGCTCACCGTTCTGCACACAGTGAGTATTTCTGTACTCTAAACTCTCGAGTCCAGTAGATTCGCACTTTTTAGTTAAAGAGACTGAGTCAAACAGTCCTCCAAAAAGTGGGGCAAATTTATACTCTTCCCAACAGTAGGCCCAGTTCCCACACTTGCATTCTGACGGCTTTATTTACGCAATCACCTCGACCCCCTACCTTCTGCTCAATCTCTATTTCATCCTGAGTCCTCCTAAATATAAGCAGTCAGTGCCTCACCTCCTCTTAGCACACTCTGGCATCTCATTTAAGTGAAAGGATTCACTCACAAGTTGCTTCACTGTAAATGACTGCACAATTTTGTTTTTCCAGCCCTGAGCAACAAATCCATGTTTTCAAGTGCCACTGAGTACCACCACAATGCTGTTCCAAAGACAACTGCACATCACCCTAAAACCAAGTCAAGATGTTCTTTCCTTCATGTCCTGGTTCCCCCCACACAGTCCTAGGAGAGTCCTGTTGTTCTGATCTAAATGTTAACAGCATGCCCTTTCTTTCAAAAAGAAATTATGACTAAAATGTATGTGAAATCAGAAATAGCTCATTAAACATAAAACACTTCTCAGCTTTTAAGTACTACTGGATGACATATTATTTTAATATAGGTATCTAATCATCTATTCACAGTTTGCAAGTCTTACATACAAATCAGATCCAGCATTTACTAAAGTGTATTTTTAAATAGCTTTCCTAGTTACCTATCCACATCACTCACAAGTATCTTTGTAGGTAGAGGTACTAAAGAACATAAATATAAAAAATTAATTCGGTTGGTGATAATAAATTATATCGGGGGGAACTTACAGAGAACCATGAATATATATGTTGTAGTATTTAGACAAGTATTTCAAACTATTGAAAAGGAAGTTTGCATGTCTTTCAGTACCAGAATCTTAATATTTAATCTTTTATACTTATGAATAAAACTCAATAGTAATAATTAGAAAATTAGATTCTAAAAAGTAAGGTTAACCTTTAGTAAAACTATTAACAACACATACCTCCAAATATTAAATATGTAGCATATTAAAGTTAGGCATTAATGACAACTTTCCTTTTAGTTTTACACTTCCCAACAAAGCCCCAAATATATATAATAAACAGCTAATGAGTTTATCATGGGTTATTTAATAAAGTGCAAAATTATCAGCATTATTAAAATACATCACTCACACACACACACACACACACACACACACACACACACACACACACACACAGAGCTTGCAGCACCAAATCTCAAGTTTATAAGAACAGAACTAAAGCAGTAGTTCCAGTGAGCACCTACAGCAAACTCTTCTGACAGGAAGGCAACAAAGGTCAGGGGCTGGAGGCTTTAGTTTTTGGCAGTCTATAATCCTCTGATGGATGTACACTGTGAAATAAGTCTTAAAGCAAACTGAAAAAGAAACAGCGAGACCTCTTAGAAAAGCATATGCTTTAAACAATTTTAGGGACATTTTCATCTCTATTTTAAAATTTACCTGAGATCTCAGACTGTATAGATGAAATTACAAAGCTACAATAAAGTGATACTTTGAAAGGGCAAAAACACAGTTAAGAGATTTCTCATTTGGAGAAGTATTACAGATAATAAAGCAAAGAGAGTTTTGTAGAAAAATAGCTCAGAGATAGGATCCTGATAAGACGTTTAGAATGGAGGCCCTCATGTACTCTAGAGCTGACAATCTGTGATAAAGTCAGCGGGGAGATTTAGCCACAATGACTGGAAATAATTTTAAGATAATTCAAAACCCCAACTGAAATCATTATACCAAGAATTCAAAATACTAGCCAGATGCCTAGATATTTGTGCAACCAAAATAATGCTTACAAATCCAAAACAATGCTTAATTTTCCACTAAAAAATTGTGATGTCAATGTTTTCCCTGGTAATATGCCTTCAATAAACTAAGCTATCTTTAACCACAAACATCTATTTCAAGAAAAATATATTCAAACTTTTCAAAACATTAAATGAGTACCATTACCTGAATTCAATATCACAGGCATTGTTAATAACCCAGCAATTTTCTATTTAAATTTATCTCTAGAAAATGTAAAGACAAAAACAAAACCTCTAGCTCAAAATAATCCATTCAAACATACAAAATATTGGCTAAAACAAAAATCAAAAGCCACAGTTTCAATAATGTTTGACCTCAACAGCACAAGGTGGTTTCTTTCTTTTCTTTCGGAGGAGAGAGGGGTTAAGTTTGAGAGAGATTATTATGAAGACAAATTCTAAACATCCATTTTAAGTTTAATTTTAACTGACTAGAAAAAGCAAATATGTGAGCTGCAGGAAGCACAAGTTAGTACACAAAGGAAGACAGACTCACTTCTCACATTTACATCATTTGATTAATTCTAACAATGAAACCTAAACACTGATCATCCCCTCCAAACTTCAGAGAGTGTTAACTCCACAATGGAAAAAACAGCAGAGCCTATCAGCCCACTCTGGTATGTGTAAACAATTATAATGTAAAGCATGTTCATTCTCATGTGAAAGGAGTGAAAGGAAATGACTGCCAAATGCTGCTTCCTTTACAATCTCTCCAGAATGGGGCTGATCCCTTTAACGTGAGATTTTCCTGACATTCCAACCGCAGCAGACTTTGGAACAAGCAGATGCATTAAAAGCTGACCTGGTTCTATTATCTGTTAATGAAAGCACAGCAAAGATCAGAAATAAATCCAGCGTTGTTATTTACAATTTTTGGTGCATTAATCACTTTTATACTCAAGGGCCTACATTTCCATACATATTTTTAAATTTTTATTTTTTAATGACAATAACCACAGGATGTAACCATAGTTGTATTGGCCTTTTTCTCAGGAAGGTCAGAAAAGTTTTAAAAACAGGAAGTCTGTGCCATAAGGTTGAGAAATGTTTAACAGTCTAAGGTTTTCCGCTTGCAGTTTGAAGTCAGGTGCCACGGAGGACTAGAGTTTTATTCTTTTAGTCAAGGAATAATGTCATCCCTGAGCAACAGGCAAAAAAAGTGCCCAAATAACCAGAAAAGAACATAACTCTAAAATAAGATGTTATAAAATGTAAACTCTAAAATTTCCCAGATACCCTTCAAAATTAAAAGGAGATCATCGAGTAAGTGTAGGAAGGGGAACACTATCTTTTGTGAGTATCTATAAAAGCTCAAGAAAAAACACAGCGAGCAATGCTACCTACAATAATTAGCAGTTTGGTAAAGAACTGACACCATCTTAGACATATTTACTATTGATGACCTCAGTCTTACAATTATATTAATCATTGTAACCAAATATATGAATGATAATCTTTCTTGAAAACAAATTATTGCTAAAATATTAATTAGTGCAGATTAATTTTTTTTTTTTTTTTTAAAGGAAAAGGATAGGCAGGAATGAAGGCAAGTAGGCAGACAGGAAGAGAGGAGAAAGTGTTTTTATTTAGTTGCTCATCTTGGTTGCTCCCCCTTGCCAGCCCCAGGTCTGGACCCTGGACCCTTGGGATGTACACGGACTACAATCTACTGGGCCATCAGGGTGCACCCGGATTAATTTTAGAAGCGTTTTTATCTCCCCCAAAACAGTTAGTTTCTGTTTCTAAGGGCATTATTAAAAAATTAATTCTACTAGAATATAAATGAGATTTGTAACATAGCCAACAAAAAAGGTATTATTTCAAAAACTACAATTTCATAATTCTATTCTTTACTTAGCCTTTGTTTATACAGGCAACAAAAATAATGTTTTTCTCATTGATGGACTATATTATATGAAATAAAATGTTATAAATGAAAACTTTAAGGCAAAAAACTTAAATATTGCTGTATCTTATCAATCTTAAATACATTTGGCTTCTAAAATGCTCAGAAAAGCATTTTATAAAGATAAGAGCTTGGAAACACAAATACAAGTACACCCTGGTGCCTTGGATCTAGTACACCCTGTGCACAGCCCGTATATATCTGAAGGTCCTGGGTTCAAGACCTGAGGCCAGGAGTAACAACCAATGTGAACTTAAGTAAGAATAAATAAAGTGCTTCTTATTCCTCTCTCTTCCTGGCTGCCTGCCTACTTACCTTCACTCCTGCCTGCACCTTTTCTTAAAAAAATTAAAATAAAATACAAATAAAAGGGGCATTTATCACAAAGGATTTTCATTTACTCTATGATATGTCAAAAAGGAAATCCAAGTCACTTGATAATGACAATTAACTTAAAGTGTTTATTATTTACCTCCACAATATTGCTACAGGGGACTAAACTACCTTTATTTAACACCTGGGAATAAAATGATATTCCCTCAACCAACTTAAGTGTTCTCCTCTTAAAAAGCAATATTCTGATAACAACTAACCCTAAAAGGTCACATAGATTTTCAGTTTAGGGTCTGCTGTATGAGAGGCTTCTTTCCTGGAAACTTAAAGAACTGAAAGCAACGCCTTCAAATTCTGAGGAAAAATAGCATGCAGCCTAAAATTCTATACACAATCAAACCATGATGGAGCACAAAGTAAAAATATTTTCAAACATACAAAGCTTCAAAACATTTACTTCCTTGATTAACTCAAGACACTGAGTTCCCCATTACCTCAAGAAGTTATTACCCCCAAAATGAATGGGGAACCAAACAAAAATTTGTAAAAAAAATAAAAATTCCTATCTAAAGAGACCCCCAAAGAAACACAAAATGGATGGAAAGCAACTAAGTGGCAAGTATAAAAAATCGATCAGATGAGGAATTCCAGAGGGGATACCACCAAGAGTGATTTCATGGATTCCTTACTATTTCCAATGACACTGACAGAGTTTTATGTAGTTCTGTTGGAAGACGTTAATATGATTTAGATAACAACATACAAAAGTTAGTAAAGAAATGAAAGGGGGTGGGGGAAGGACAGAGACTGGTTATAAATGATTAATTCCAAGGAAGACACTGTACAGAAATGAAATTAAATCATAGTACAGTATGTGCTGCTTTAGCTATATAACTATATACCAACATAAATGTTTATACACACACACCCCTCTCCATAATAACAGAAACAGTCAATATTAATTTAATCGTAATACTGATTTACAACGGGAAGATTCAAGAAGAAACAGAAGGAGATGTAAAAAAGGTTAAACCCTCATCTCTCATTGGGCAAAGTCAGTAAATAATGTCTAAAATAAAAAAATAAAAAATAAACATGCTCTCCACCAACACTGAGGTAACAGGGAAATTATTTTCTAAGTTAAAACACATTGCCTCTGGAGAGCAGGACCTAAGGATGACAGCAATGGAAGAAGAAACTGTTGGGAGAGAGGACAGTTGCACACATTTAATTCTTACAAGTTCATGTATATAACTGCCTAAATGACAATAACTCCTGGTGGAGCAGCGGTTAGGTCAATCACCTCCAAAGGTGCAAGCCACATCCCCAAGAGTTCAAGTCCTGGGTCTGAGGGAAAACGCCCATGTAAAAAACTAACTGAAAATAAAAATGTTTCTTCCTCTTCATTCTTCCTGGCTGGCTGCCTGCCTGCCTATTCACCTTCATTTGTATCTATACCTTTCCTTTAAGATAGATAGATAGATAGATAGATAGATAGATAGATAGATAGATAGATAGATAGATAGATAGATAGATAGATAGATAGATAGATAGATAGATAGATAGATAGACAGACAGATAGATAGACAGACAGACAGACAGACAGACAGATAGATATCAACAAAAATGTTGCTGAGAGAACTCAGTTACTTCTGAAAACTTCAGTAACATTAGGTTTTTATGTTACGTTTTGGTCACCTGATGAACATAGCTGTACATTTGAGAATTTCAAATAAAAGAATAGAAAAAACAATAACTAGCCAAAAAGCAGTCATTTTAACACCCAGTAATCAAAACTGAAATTTATTTTTCTTCATATGGCAAACTGTGCTACATTTTGCCACCTACTGGTAAGGTTCTTGAAATGCAGTCACTTCAAAATAATCAGTTCAATTTTTTTTAAAAAAAGAAAAACAGACATGCCCTGGTGGAGCAGAGTTACATCAACAGCCTCCAAAGGAGCAGGCGTACATCCCTGTGTTCAAGTCCCAGGCCCAGGGTAAAACAAACAGTGTCAACAACTGAATAAAAAGTAAAAACCGAAAATGCTCCCCTCTTCCTGCCTGCCTAACTCGCCTTCATTCCTGCCCGTGCCTTTGCTTTTAAAAAAGAAAAACATAGCAGCTTTTAAAAAGTAATGCTATTAACAGCAAAAGTACAAATATATTCTCTAGTTTCAAAGAACTTCACATGAATTTTTTAACAATTTTTACCCATTTGCTTCTTCAAAATTATGTTCTGCAATCAACAAAGTAAAAATAAAAAAATTAAAAAAGAATAAGATGGGTAAAATAAAGGGAAATCAGGGATGTTTTAATATTAGAGGCAAAATTACAAGCTCACCATTAGTTAACAGTGGTGTTTTTCAGTTTCTCCCAAATACCATTCATTGTATTTGAAAATACTGTAGAATTTTAATATCATTGTTTTGTCAATAGTGTTCGAAAACATTTCACGAATTCATTAATAATCCTCTAAGACCTAAATTACAGCTTGGCAAGCATTTTCTCATGAAACAAAATTTGCTTCTCATTTGTTAAAACGAAATGTGCCAAAAGTGGCAAATGAAGATGTGAGAACACACTTTAAAGGTTTATGCTTTAAAGGATTCAATGACTCAAACAGGGATCATTAGGCAAGAGCGAAACAAATACTAGGATACCTATTTCATTTGCAATCTGTGAAGTTTCAGATGGATGATTTAGGATGACCACCAAGAGTTACTAATATAAATTCTGAAAAGAAACAGACACACACTCCCTAGCTTTCCACTAGAGAACTAGAAGGATTTCTGAATGGATTGCACTTCCAGCACTAAAAGTGGTAGAGTCCAGTAATTCATAGAGAAACTGCCATTGTGCCGACTAGATTCTGAGTTTAGCATCCGTGGGAATGCCAACGTGCACCACAGTGGTGACTGAAGACTCAATTGAGCAGTGGGAAAGGGTTTACAGCAAAAATTTAAACTAAAAATAATCCATTTTCAGGAGAGCAGTTCAAGAAAAGCTGGCTAAATATAATCAAAGTCTGTATTTCCAGCTTCAACAGTACACACAGTTGTTAAGAGTGGTTAACACACAAGACGTTAAGTGCGTGCAATTTCAGCAAGAAACATCTGTTCTACCAACAGCATCCTCATTACAGTCTAGTGCTTTGCTTACAGAGAGAACACATTTAAGAGTAAGAACATGAACAGGTATGACACATAAAAGAAAGAGAAACAATTCACCTTAGGAAACACTGAGCCTTTCACATAAATTCCTAAAATTAGAATTGTTAAGATTTCTAGAACTTTACAGATTTTCTTCAGAAGTAAGTTTAGATGAGAATGCAGTCTCTCCTCTGCTGGTTTTAGTCCCTACTAGCTGAGGCAGAGTGCTTGTTTCCACACTGAAGAAAGGCAAAATTCAGAAAATCAAGCAAACTAGACAGTCAAAGGCATTTTGTCTTAACTGTTACTAAGAAAAGAAGCAATAGTACAAGCCAGTGATCTGACTTCCGACAAGGAACCTGCTGAAAATGTTCTCTGTTCTGGGGATAAACTGTTATTTCATTTCACAAGGGGAAGTCGAGTCCTATGAATTTTCCAGTTGATTTTAAGTGATGTTATTCTCCTCTCTCCGGGCACTTCACCCCGTGCTCTTAACGGAGCATGCCAGTCTTTGGACAAATCAGCCTAGTGGTGAAGGGAGCTGGCTCTGGATTCAGATGGTCAACACTGTCCCTGCTCCAAGATTTACCAAGAGAATAACCTCGGGCAAGTCCCCATATGCCAACCGGAAAGTGTGATAATAACAGTAGCTACTATATAAGGCTTTTTATGACAATTAAATGAAATAATTCAAATAGAGCCCTGAGCAAAGAGTACCAGGTCCACAAGAAATGCTTAACAAATGCTAAGTATTATTACCATGAGGTCATGAATACGCTGTAAGAAGCTGATTCAATCAGCCAGATCCTAAGTCATCACACTAGTGAGGCTACGAATTCATTATTTGTTACAAAGTACATCACTCTGTAAAAAGGGCTTGGGGAAGCCAGGAAAAAACATCATTTTACTTTTCATCTTCATTATGATCACGGCTGCATTAATATAAAAGGAACCGTGTGTCTGGACAGATGTTCACTTGGATCCTGCAATCAGCATCTCTCACAATAGGCAGTGTCTGTTGCAAGAGCAAAGCCTCCCTGCCCCTCCCTCCCCTTCACTACACATGCCCACCAAGCGGGGCGGGGGACCCACGACAGAATGGTGGGGCAAAGCCACAATGCACCACTATCGTCTAAGCACCCTGTCACAGACTGAAGTGGTCCATCACTAAACGATTGTTTTTGCTCACAATGTATGTCCTTGGTGTATTATTAAATACCCAGAGAAGCCCAGCATATATTAGAAATGCAGCAGGGATGAGACAGGGAAGCACAGATACATTTCCAATAGGTACCCTATCTCATATTTACCAAAGCAGAACTAATGAAATTATTGAAGTAACATCAATTTACATGACACAGAGTGGAGCAAATAATGGAGATAAGGCATCTGCTTAATTCAAGTCAGAAGAAAGACATGTCTATCAAAGAAACTGTTTTATCTATAGAGTCATAAGCACTATATTCAAATAATTTTCTATTTACTCTGGACTAGTAAAAGTAGGTCTACAGTTAATAAATTAAAAACTCACATTTTCTTCAAAATACTAAAAATAATTTATTCAAATGTTTCCCATGTCTAATACTGCCTCACACTCTTCTGAAGGCTTTCTCTCCACCCTCCAAATAATTCTACTGCTGTATTTTTCACAGATTTAAAATCATTTTCTTATAAATGTCTCCACTGCTATCTGGAGTTACTTCAGGGCATGGAGATTGTTTTATTAATTTTTATATTTCCAATTTTCCTAAATAAATTTATTCATTCATTAAAAGAACCAACTAAGCCTACTACGTGCTAGATGCTTTATTCTGTCAACAAAAATGTGCTGACGGAAGCTGTTCTAAAATTGGAACCCATATGTGAACAAACTGAAGACAGTCCTGGACATCATGTATATCACAGTGGTATGGGGGGACAATAGCCAAGAGATAAACACATTATACAGTATCTACAGAGGCAGAAAGAGCTAAGGAAATAGTAGAACAAGATAAGAAGGGTGAAGAGTGTGCAAGGGTTAGGGCACCAGCTGTAGTACTCAAATAGGTGATTAGGGCAGTAACCACTGAGAAATGACATTTGAGCAAATCCTTTAAGGAAGTGAGGAATTTTCAGTCCAGAGTGCAAAGTGGGTCTCTGGAGAAGAGTACTTCAGGCAGCAGAACCATATGCAGTTCATACATAGTCCACATTCATTCCAAAGACCCAGGTTCGACCCCCGAGCCAGGGGATCAACCAAGATGAACAATTAAATAAATTACATCAATGTTTCTTCCTCCTCTCTCTTCCAGCCAGTACCTTTCCTTTAAAGTAAAAAACAGACAGCACCTCAGCTGATTCTAAGGTGCAATCGTGGGTGCACACCACCCGCCAGACCACACTGCCTCCTCACTGAACAAGCAGTCCCAGTGCAGGGACTGTTTTCTGCTGAGACAGGTGTACCTAGAGCCCAGCAACTCAAACTCCACTTAAATTCGACTAATATTACTAAATACCTATAAAAATCTGCAAATGAGTAAGAATCACTTTTTACCTTGAGTACTGGTATTTGAGGCAAAAACATTTAACTGATGAAGGAGGAGATAACTGCAAAGGGTTGAAATGAATCTCTGAGGTATTCTGAAGGGCTGTGAAGAGGTGCTCTCTGATATTTGCTTTTATTTTTAAATGTACAGCTTTTCTCTTCCTTGGTGTAGTATGACCAGCCTCACTTTCTACACTTAAGCAGCCATATTAGGATCTGCTTTTGGAAAGAAACACTTTTCTGAGATAACTAGGGAAGAACTGAGATAACTAGGGAAGAACTGAAAGAGAAAACAGAACAGACAGTAGAATGATACAAATAAGAAAAGACAAAGAGGGAAAGGAAGGCACTTTCACACTGTGCAGGTCAAAGAAAAGGAGTAGCGAAAGACAACTGTCCCTGGTAGCTTTCTCTGGGACACAGTTCAGGCAGAGGGGTCAGAAGGAGCAAGTTGCAAAACATCATTAGTCAGCTGTGTGCAGCTAAGAGGGAAAGAACAAGACGTGAACAAATTCTGAGCCCCTTCCTGAAGTCTAAACAACCTTCATTTTTGAAGGTCAGCCCCTCCTCAGGAAGCTTCCCCACTACTCCCACTGAGAGAGAGCCAACTCTGACGGGCACAATTCAACTGTTGCCATCAACTGCTCGAGTGGTCTCTGCTGACTTCAGATCCAATAAAGACCAGTTATCTCTTTAATATTCTCACCAGCACAATGGACTCTCACCCTCCTCCATTCTTCTTTGAGATTTAGTCAGATTTCTGCCTGACTAACTCCCACCTCACAGGATGCACTTTAAAGCCATCATATTTGGTGGAATGCCTAAAGCAAAAGAAGAATTCTAGGTGAGAAAGGGGATCCCACCAAGTAGAAGAGATACAGTAAGTCGGTTCCAAGGCATTCTTGCATGGTAACTGAATTCACTAGATGAACTGTATTTTAATAGACAATCTCATAATTCAAATATAAACCAAAACAAATTCTTTTAGGAACAATTTTCTCATCTACTCTTCTTGACCATGACTGAAACAAATTCCACAATTCAGTATAATTTTCATCAATTCTCCCAAAAGCAGTATTTCATACCTCCCACCTAGAGGAGCATAATATTACCAAAAACGCAAAAGGCAAGTGTTAGTATACATCTGTCCATTATTTGGTATATTAGTCTTTATTACAACTGAACTTCTGAAAACAAAACAAAATCTCCTGCAACTGTATTCAACTAGGCAAGCTTTGCAAAGGGAAATTGTTAAAATTTACATTCTTCTTTATTTCCTTCTTAATCAGATCCAACAAGCAATTCATCATGAACACAGACGACACACGGGTACAGTCAGACACACAAGGACGGGGACTGAGGGGCGATAGAACTGAACCAGCTTCAAAGTCCCCTTGCACAAAGCAGGATAAACTAAGCCCTGAAGTAAAAGAACAAGATGAGCCAATTTTTCCTTTGATTAGGAAGCAATAATGCTCAACAAAGCCCTAAGACAAACAGAGCCCTCCCTTCATTCTCCAAGCCTTCCAGGTAGAGACCATATTGTCATCAGGCAACTACGTCATCAGGCCCTCCATTCTGTGGGTTCATGAGCCATTATTTGAGGACCTGATGAGCTGGAAGCACTTGCTTATGGGTCACAGTAGCTGACCCTCATCCATGAAAGTACTTCGGGTAGGAAGGCACTGATCTATCAGACTTGGATACATTTAGCCGAATTCACCCAAATGTGCTACTTCGGGGAAATCATCCTGTCGTTCCTCGGAGACTCCATTAACATGCAACTAGGTCATGCGAAGATGTTAGCATGAGCCTGTCTTGTTATGGAATTAATGGCACAAATATATCAGCGTAGTAGCTAACTGGGGAACTTCTCCCTCAGGAAATCTTCAAAGTCCATCTTGATTCAGCCAAGAGTTCCACACAGTGGCAGAAAAGGTATTTCTGTTGAACGATGCAACTGACACAACTCTCTATTTGAAAGTCTCATTTAATTGAATCAGATAAGAAGAACACAATTATTTGTAGACAGCATGACTGCCTAACTCAGGGGGAAAATCTAAAAGTATTCATTGGAGAAATATTAGCACTAAAAGAGTTTAACAATGTCATTATGCAATGAAGTTACTTCTCTAAATATTAAAAATAATCTATTAGAAAGGGGGGGATTTCCACATCTCAAACAATATCCTTGGGAATAAATTTAGTATTAATAAAGTTTTATTGAGGGCTTGAAGAAAGAAAAACATAAAATGTTCCAGCAAGAAAACATTTGGTGCACCCTGCTAGCCTAGTCATCCACATACATCCTAAGGTCCCAGGTTTGAGAAGGTGGGGCGGGGATGGGGGAACTACCACAATCAAGACAAAAAACTAAATAAAATGTTTCTTCCTCTTCTCCATCTGCCTGCCTGCTCTCCTTCATTTCTGCCTATACCTTTTTTTAAAGAAAAAGAAAAAGAAAAAAGTCTCATACCTTCCTTCTCAAATTAAGTAAGACTATTTCCATCAAATTTCAACAAGTTTTAATTTCATTTGTTTACTTTTGGAGGCTGAGGGGTGGGCACAGGAAACTGGCAAAGTGATCTGAAGTTGTATGTCTCTGGTCAACGCTTTTGTCTGTTCCACAACTGCCCCTCTTTTAAATGTGAATATTCCTCTGAGGACCTATCTTTGGAGTTCTCACTCACAATGAGTGGAAATTTCCCCTTCCAATGTTCTCAAGTCCTGTTTACAAAAATGACAATTACAAACTTCTGGTCCCAACCTCCCTCCTGAGCTACAGATACATAATTATCCAATCACCTGCACGTGGCCTCCCTGGATGCTCTACATGCTCCTCAAACTCAACACGTTACACACTCCTTTTTCTCCGTATTTACAGTGTCAGTTAATGTCACCACCATCCACTCAAGCAACACCACCACCTCCTCAAGTCAATCGCTAAAGAGTTACTGGTCCTGCATTTTAAACATCTCTCAGCCCGCATCAGGACCAGCACAGCACAGCTGCCTCACTTTAGATCTCACTATCTCCTAGCTGGCTATACGCGTTTCCTAGGGCCTCGCTAATGAAGTACCACATACTGAGTGGCTTAACCAAAGAAACATACTTGAGGCTCAAGTCTGGGATCAAGATGCCCTCAGGATTAGTTTCTTCTGAGGGCAGTGAAGCAAAAATCTATTTAGGCATCTCTCCTTAGCTGTTTCATCCCTGGTCTATTCACATCATTTTCCCTCTATATCGAACTCTGAGTTCAAATCTGTACTTTTTATATATATAAAACACTACTTCTACCTTCACTCACCTGGCCCTGCACCCATCTTTGCCTTGACTATCAAGGCAATGTTTCTGAAATTGAATTCTAATAATATCCCTTTGCTGCTTAAAACCCACAATAGCTGGTTTTCATTCAAACTGTAAATGATAATGATGCTAACACTACTATGCAGTGCTATGTGCTCAGCACTACTCTAAGTTCTTTACATAATGACACTATTCCAACAGAATGGGCACCATTATTATCTACATTTCATAAATGAATATACTAAGAACAATGGTATTAAAGCATCTGTTCAATAAAGTCACACATATCAGAACCAGGATTTAAACTGCACCCCAAAATTAAAAGCCCTAGCATGGAAATTCAGTTTATTCGTCAATATAGGTCTCTCTTTTTGACCCTTTACCTAACTACAAACTACCACAGCACAATTCAATTAGAACTTTCATGAAAGGAAAGAGGGTGCTTAGAAGGAAATGCTGATCTTCACTTACACAACTATCACATCCTGAATACTTCAAAAACATCCAATCAGTCAACCATCACTCAAACAATGAGGAGGGTAAGTACAAGGAGACTGAAAGGGATAAAACTGAAGAACAAGACATCTACAATTCAGCCACAATATACTGGGGCAGGTTAGAAATTAAGGGTGAGTAACAGTGTCTTTCAGTATCTGAATGAGCTTTTTACTAACAAGAGATTAGTAATCAACTGAATGGCTTTAGTTCAATATAAATTATACAAATATAGGGCATTTTCCCCCAAAGGGGGACGGGGGGGTCTTAAGGGGGAAGAATATAAACTTTGAAACAAAAAAAAAATCTCTTTTTAAGTGCTAGCCATTTTTCCCTTGAATCTGTTGTAAGATATTTATTATCTGACAAATTCTTTAAGGGGCTGGCTGCTGACTAAACCATTCTCACGGCCTAATGAGTTGGAGCCATATTAAGGCAGACTGTGCTGTGGACATTGATTTTTGCCATAGCAAGAATCAACAAAAGTAACAGTTCTTCAAATTAACCAACTACTGGCAATGTTAAGTAGAAAAACAGTCTGCTGTGAAATAGTGCTCCAGCACTCTTCAGTGCCAACAAAAGTTAACAAATGGGCAGTCAAATTTTCTCAATTTAAGCAGGAAAAGGGAAGTAATCCCTACCTGTCCGGAAGACAGTTTTGCTCTTTCAATATTTCAGATAAAAATCTATAATGTAAAAAAGGATCTGAATTAGAAACAACCTACTTTCCAGTTCTGAATTACCCTCATTAGATTGCACAAATCATCAGTTAGGGACAGAATACACCAAAATAGAAATCACAAACTGAAACAGGCCTGAAGGCAGTTTTTCCCCTCAAATGAAGCCTTAATATCAAATAAATCTATACAGTGCTTATATATTCTAGCTTTGTGACAATCTATAAATCAAAGATTTGAATTGTAGCCCTTGGCAATTTTCCACATTTAATATGTGATAAAGAAAATCAAGGTTATTTAATCTTCTGTATGACTAGACACAACTTTAAAGTTATCATTATAAATGACACGCTTTTTACCTTCTATATCCAGAAATACATTTTTTAATCGCATCATATGCAACCCTGGATATCTCTGCATGAATTAAAGTTGTCAATGAGTAACTATTTCTATGTACCTGCTTCTTGGGTTGCTAGTTCAGAGGTCAACAAGATACAGGCCAAGGGTCAAAAACACAGTCCATGGCCAGCTTGTATTTAGCCAACAAATGAATGGTTTCTGTATGGAGTGGGAGAATATGAGTAAAGCGGGGGCAAAACAAAAAAGTATTCCACACCACATGAAAGTTACTGGGCATTCAAATGTCAGTGTCCACAAATAAGTTTCTGTAGAAACTCCCTCCCTCATTGACGCCGCACTGTCTTTGAGCTGCTTCTCTGTTACAACAGCAAGACTGTGAGTTCCAACAGACAGTGCTGCCCAGGAGGCCCAAAACATTTACTATCTGGCTCTTCGAGAAAAAGGTTTCCAATCCCTATTCTAGCTATTGTCAGTGACTTCCAAAACCATATTAAGGAACAATGGACAGAAACATGCAGAACAGGTGTAGTTGATCACTGAAAGGAAATGCCCTCTGATGGCACATCGGGAGCTAGAAGTAAATGCCTATGAGCACTGATCAGCTGACATCTATTTCCTGAATTACCGCAGATCTAAAGTTGCCATAGAACCAAAATGTGATTCTTAAATAACTGCCAAAGGCATTAAAAAAAAAAAAAGACATCCAGACAATTGAAAACATTTTATAATCAGACGAGAAAATTTTCTCCAGAGAAAAGGCACTACTACTATTATCAAAGTGAACAAAAATGAAATTTATGAGTATGTGAAAAAATCGAGTAGTTTATACTGAATAAGGTACACAAATCATGGAATAAATTTAATTGGTATTAAATCTTACTTGAAGGAAATTTTATTTATTCCAACATATTAGAAGACTTTGGCAGCTTACATTAAAAAATACTGAGTATATGAAAGCAATGTTCTGTCATTTTCTAAAATTTAAAAAAAAGTATCAAGTGTTAATTTCAAGCTTGAGAATTAAGATGTCGTTCAAATCCTTTGTTTTGTTTTAGTTATAGGAAAGGTGCAGGCAGGAAAGATAAGCACAGGTAGACAGGCAGTCAAGGAAAGAGAGGAGGAAAACGCATTTTATTTTATTTTTATTTAGCTATTCACACTGGTTGCTCCCCTGGACCTGGGATGCAAACCCAAGTCCCTTGGGATGTACATGGACTATGTTCCTTTGGAAACAGCTGACCTAACTGCTACTTCTACAAGGGCCTACCTCAAATCCTTTGTAAGAGCAGAGACTTAATTAGTTTCTCTACACATTATAGCTGCTTAAAATTTTACTTTCTATTATACCTCTCTATTGCGACCTAGAATAATAGACTTGAAACATTCTTGCAAAAAAATTGTCATTAATTTTTTTTTAAAAAAAAACTTTTGTTTACCCAGATACTACCCCAATTCTGTATAATTTTTTAACATATTTTAAAACATGTATTAATATTTTAAACACACAAATAGCTATTTTACATAATTATGTGACTGGGATGGAAGAAAGGTACATAGGTGGTACCGGCGGTCAAACGAATACCTGCGACCAATAATCAGAGCCAATACACAGCACTCACTCACTTCCCAGCTGCACTTCAGTCTTAACATAATAAAACGTGGGAAAATGTTACTATCTACCATTAGAGATAATCCTTGCTGTTTTATTCCAAAGAAGTAATAGGTGAAAATAACTATTTTATCCTACTTGAGTAGATATCTTAAACAAAGACAAAACGAAAGAAGATACTGTTTGGTATCTACAAACCAATAGGACACACACTAGGCACAAAGCCCACAATGGTGTGTTTCTTAAATTTACACTTACTAAGGTAAGACCTATCATGTAAGAATTTCAAAATGCTTTAGCAAACATTCATTTCAACCATGAAAGAAAAAAACTTGAATTATCCTAAATTGAAAAAACGGAAACCTTAAAATTAACATCATTCTAATACACCAAAATCAAAATCACAAATGCCCACCTGTCACACTGAACCACTGGACATATCAATATCTACACTGTAATAAATGCAGAAAAATAGCCCCCAAAATTGTGTCCTAAATTTACAATTATTTTAAATCTCAAGACCTAAAGTTCAAGAAGATTCATTAGTTTATCCTTTGTAAACCCATTCTTTACTTAAAAGGAGAAAATATGCAAAGGACCCATTTGTTTCTTAGACTTCAAAACAATTTATTCCAACCCACTTTTGAAGACTTATGTGTAATGAGTCAAAAATAAGCAGATTTCCCTGAAAAGATACAGAAGCTTAAAAATTAGAGGGGAAAAAAACAAAGGCTGATCTAATATGCTTTTGGGTTTTGCTGAGCATAAGCATTTTAAAATTTTAAGGGTCAATATTAATATAGACATTCATCAATTAGGCATCCAGTTTCAACCTTCCCACTTTAAAGGGATGTTTAACAATGTATCAGAATAAGTCAGTCTTCCCATTTGTTTGAATTCTGTAATAGAGGGAACATTTATTTACTACACAAAAATACTTGAGAACATAAGATTCCTTTCACTTACAAATGCCTAAAAAGCAAACTCAATTCAATTTAATTTAATCAATAAGAGAATTCCAGGTATTTCAAGTCCATGTTTTAAAACAAGCATAGATAATACATCATAATTAAACTAAACAGTCTTTCTAAACCAAGTCAGAGTCTTTCTTTCCAAAATTCACATTCTACCATATTGAGAGACTGTATAGCGGAGAGTTCAGAACACATGGATAATTTTTCCAAAGCAAAACATAAATGCCAGAAGCATGCATATGCAGAGTTACACTGCCCTCTAGAGTCGCCTTCTGATACTCCTTTTAGCCTAAAATAATTAAATTATTATCCCAAACCCTTCTAATTAAACAAGCTTTCAGTATTCTACTACTGTAGACTGACCTTTCTTAAATGGATTGGAAGTAGTCGTTACTAAAACTATAATACTTCAATTACCCACCATTATTAAAGGTCAGTAGTACTTCCCAGAGGACAGGAAAGCACCCAAAACAGAATTTTATAATTGGCATCAATTTTTTAAATTTTAAATAGCTCAGTGTGCCCTGGTGGAGCAGCGATTTGGTCAGTTGCCTTCAGCCAAGAGCACAGGCCACATATCCCAAGGACCCGGGCTCAAGACCCAGGGCCAGGATGAAAACCAAGATGAACAACTGAAAATAAAGTGCTTCTTCCTCCTCTATCTTCCTACCTGCCTTTGCTCACCCTTCATTACTTCTGTACATTTTCTTTAAAAAAAATAAATAAAAATAAAAATAAGTAGTTCAAATTGCGGGGATCTCTAAAACAAAGAAGACAAACTATATATATATTAGACTGTGTGGCCAGAAGTTCTGTCCAGATAAACCCCAAGTTCTTAACATTTGACATAGATAGAAACCTTGGCCTCATAAAGCTAGTGCTCCCCAGGGCTACTTCTCAGCCTGTGTCTGCCCTCTCAGCTCCTAACCACTCCTGCCCTTTCTCCAGCCAGGCAACCAGAGCCCTAAAGGGATCTTCAGGAGCTAATGAGAAGCCATAGCAACCAAGACCTGTGTAAGCCGTAAAGCATGAGCACCCATATCCACTTTTCCTAATAAGCATGCAATAAGCAACCCAAGGACTCAAAGTAAATTAAAACCATTCTTCTAATCTAATAACTCTATAGGCACCTATAACACACATCACAACTTCAGATTTTCTATTATTCTTTAGCTTTAAGAATTTACTAAAAGACAGAGCTTGCCTCAGCTGTTACAGAAAGTAACCAGAGTTTGTTTGTTTCTATCTAGAGTCACATGAGACCATAAGTAATTCCTTGTTTAGAGGGGAAAACAACTTTTCTCTTCAACACCAAAAAAAAATCTGCCTCAAAAGAGAAATCAAAACTAAGATGCAATGTTCTACAACAAAACACCTATGATTAATTTTGAAAGCAATTTAATAAGTGATGTTGGGGCTCCAATCCAGTAAATAAAAAAGCAACACCTTTTGGGTACAGAAGTGAAAATAGGGTTTCCACAAGCTCTAGAAAAGGGACTGGCAAATTTGGGCCTATGAGACGTACAGTCTGCTTTCATAAATACAGTTTGGGGGGACACAGCCACTTGCTTACACACTGTCTGGTCGGCGGCATTCTGATGGAAGGGCAGAACTGAGCAGTTGGCAACAGAAATCACAAGAACCACAAGAGCTAGAATATTTACTATGTAACCCCCATTACAGAAAGTCTGCCAATTCCTGCTCTAGAACAGATTCCCAGTCCTCCCCAGACAGGAGTTTAGAAGCAAGCCATGTGCACAGGCACAGAGGAGAAAAGGATTACAGCTGCGGTGCTAAACGAAAATTTAAGGAAATAAAATGATGGGAACACGTGGAAAGAACTGACAGATGAAGCTGATTCATCCCAAATACTGGTCCATATCAGCCTTTCCAAAACACAATGAAGAGCTCTAGGGGTTTCTTTAAGTACTTAAAAATATTTCTACAAGGCATATAGATATGAAAAATATAAACATCTACCTACTATTTCACTCACAATAATTAAGAGCTTACTTCTGAGGTAAACGATGTATGTATGTATGTATGTATGTATGTATCTGTGTGTATGTGTGTATTGTGTATTGTGTATGTATGTGCGTATGCATGAATGCATGCATGTATGTGTGTATCTCAAAGATAACATTTCAATCAAGCTTCAAGAGAGCTACAGCAAATGATTATAACCAGGTCCCAGCTGCACTTTCAGGTAAACAAGGATTTAAATCCATGAACACAGCTCACAACAGCCAAGACAAGCAAACAACCTAAATGCCCAACAACAGATAAGTAGATAAAGAAGCTGTGATCTGTACACTCAATGGAAATCTATGCAGCTATTTTAAAAAATGAAACCGTGTCCTTTAGACAATCCGGATGAAACAGGAAGGGATCATATTAAGCAAAACAAGTCAGAAAGCAATAGAGAAACACAGGATGGTTTCACTCATAAGTGGAATAAAATGAAATGAAACAAATGAGCATATAGATCCCAACAAAATTAACAGGACACAGGTCTGTGGTTACCAAGGAAGTGAGAGAAGGTATGGAAGGAAAGAGGGGGAAGGGTGGTGGTAAAGGATACTGGAACTGTGGTGGTAGGTGTGGTGTGAAGTATAGATTGAGATGAAATTTTAATATCCTAAAATGAATACAGCATTGTAAACCAAGGAAATAATATTACTATTTTTTAAAACTCTGTGCGCCATCGAAATAATCTACAATGTGAAATAACATCAGGCATGTCCTGATGGAGTAGTGGTTGGGTGCAGTCCAGACATCCCAAGGACCTGGATTTGCCTCCAGGTCTGGGGGAGAACAACCAAGATAAACAATTAAAAATAAATAAAATGCTTTTTCCTCCTCTCTCTGCCTGCCTACCTGCCTGCCTCTGCTCACCTTCACTCCTGCCTGCATCTTTTTTTTTTTTAAGAAGAAATACAATCAATTCCTTTGATTGTAACTGTATGTAGATATAAGAAACACAATCTGAAGCCCAAGAGGAACAACTAAAATAAATAAATAAAAGTGCTTCTTCCTCTTCTTCTTCCTCCTTCTCTTCTTCCCCATCTCTCTTCCTGCCTGCTTGCCTCTGCTCACCTTCATTCCTGCCTGCACCTTTCCTTTAAAAATAATAGATAAAATCTATTTCTCAGGAAAACTAATTTTAACCAGATGGCATATAAATACATATGACTATACTGCATAAGATAAGGAAAAAGTTTTCGGGGTGAACAGTGTCACTCTAATACAGTGCATATCAAAGGGTTCAGTTTCTTTCCATCCAATGATGAAAATTAAATATTACAAGGCATTCCATAGCACACCATGCTTTCACAGCAGAAAATCAATACATCATATTCGCTTTCAGTAACCTGTTTACCCAACTACAGTTCTAGAATCATTATGCAATGCAAACAATCTTCTAAAGTACTTTGAACCCATTTAACATCAAAACTAGACCTTCTCTGACCCCGATTCCAAATGGGAATCTCTTTCTCGCTGACTTTCCAGGAATTTACTCAGGAGCAAAAGCTATAGAGTTGAAATGATAAAAAGTTGCTCTGCCACTATGAAGATATTTAGGGCTAATAATTCAGTGCTGCTTGCATTCAACCAAGCTGGTTTATTTTACTATATCTATACAAATGACACTCTGGCCATCTGACCAGAACATACTGTCCTACATTTTTCTATCTTCCTTAATCACTTAGGAGGGCACTAATCTAAAGGAAAAGCATAATAAACAAAGGCTGACTGCTGAACTCAAATGCCCAATTACAACTTCCTCTATAAGAATATCCCACAATTTAATTACTAGGGCTGCCATGGTAAAACCTTCACACACATACTGCCAGGAACACACATGCTCACACATTCCACTCATATTAATACTAGTCCAAAATCTAGAAACGAACTGAAGTACCTAATATGTTTCTGTGATTATTTAACTATTTTTATTCAAACTGATGCCTACTTAATAGTCTATAAAGTTTCTTCTATATACACCATATACACCCAGTTTCATCAAGGAAACCAATCAATAAAATAAAAGTCAAGAAGGGCCTCGAGGAGCAGCCTGATGGAGCAGCAGTCAGGTCAATCGCCTCCAAAGAAACAAGCCACACACTCCTGGGTTCCAGTCCTGGGTCTGAGGGAAACCAACCAGTGTGAAGAGCTAAATAAAAATAGATGCTGCTTCCTCCTCTCTCTTCCTGCCTCCCTGCTAATCATCTCTGTTCTGCTGCAGCTATTCTTTGAAGAAAAGAGGACGTCTCGAGCCATCCCTGACATCTTCCTGCAGGCCGGGCTCACTTCTTCGCGCGAGTATCAGCTCCCCGGACACTCGGAACCCACTGCTGCCACTTCTTCGCTAAACCCTCAACACCCTTTCTTCTTCCTACCCCGTTCTCCAGAGCTCTTACCAGCAGCAGTCAGTCCTGCTGCTGCTGGCTTTCTCCCAATGGAACACTTCTCCTGAATAAGGGGTGTCAGAGTTACTTCTAGTCCCTGCTGCCGCCTCAGCACTTTGAACTGTGACTGAAACAGGGCAGGTGCTCAGTGGATACTGGCTGAATGCATGAAAATCAAATCCCAGAACGTATCTTAACTTTGAGAACATGAAATGGAAAGTTCTCCAAATAGGAATGATTTGAGATATGTTTGAGAGGTGCTTTCTTTAAGGCTCAAAGGATTTTACAAAATTAAATTGCTAGTCAAGCCACACCCAAAGATCACTAAGGCTGCTCCTGAGTAACTCACAAGTAAAATTTTAAAAAGCAAAATATTCCAAGAACTGCTTCAGCAATAGTGAGAACTCTGCTACAGAAAATGGAAATTATTTACCCTCCATACATGGCTAGGTAGAGATTTTATACCACACCTCTAATAACATTATGAGGTCCAGACTAACTACATAGAGAATTCAGTTTTACATTTGTTTGTAACAAAATTCCTTATACAAAATTCCTCTGATACTACAACTCTTCATAAACAAACACTAAAGACATGGGGGTTGCAGTCTTAAACACTCATACCTAGAAATTCTGTAAATAGCAATATAATTGAGGGTTAAATTCTGAATCTAACAACTCTAATGGAGAAAATTATATATTTAATGGCCACTTGGCCATTAAAACAGGATAGGGAATACAGAACTGATCTAAACAGCTCACAATATTCATCTGTTCAGGAGGAGCTGGCCTTCAGATACTAGTGGGGTGCTCCCTGGTGGCTACGTGGTTTAAACAAGCACAATTCACATATATCCTAAGGTCCCTAGGTCAAGACCTGGAGCTGGGAAACAACCAGTGATGAACTGAATAAAAATAAGTGTTTCTTCCTCCTCTCTCTTCCTGCTTGCTCACCTTAATTCTGCCTGTACCTTTCTCCTTTAAGAAAAAAAATTCTAGTGGAGCAATAAATCAGAAGAGAGGGGTCAGTTAACAAATACTCAGTAAGCCAAACAGAGATCTATACTGAGTTTTGTGGTGACAAAAGAAACAGAGCGTAAGGTTCCCATACTAAAAGACTTTTTAAATCTAGTTGACACAAAATAAATAGGAACTATAGTTTCATGGGGGAAAATGCCCATAGCCTAAAATTGAAAACTGCAAAATCACCAGACCCAACAGAAATCATAGGCTATGACTCCTGAGTTTTTCTGTGACATGGCTGGTGCTGCTGATGCAGGTCATGCTTGGCCAGGCCAGCAAGCCAGCAAATCCATCTCTGATGTGTGTGTGCTCCTGCTCCCACTTCACCCCAGGCCACTAATTACTTCTGTGGCCACGATTCCCGCCTACTGACACCTGGCATGCCCAGCTATTTTGACATTCAAGTCTATCATGCCTGGCCGGTAAGAAAAAAAGCAAAAACGTCAGTGTGGATGGAGTGAGTGAGCAGGCACAGGGATAGAGGTGAAAAGGCTGACCTGATGTCATGATAAGAATTTCAGCTTCTACTAAGTGAAATGTCAAGCTCCTGAAAAGTCCCATGCAAAGGGGACTGGATCTATGTATGTT
Source organism: Solenodon paradoxus (assembly GCA_004363575.1). Taxonomy (NCBI): domain Eukaryota; kingdom Metazoa; phylum Chordata; class Mammalia; order Eulipotyphla; family Solenodontidae; genus Solenodon; species Solenodon paradoxus. The sequence goes on along the minus strand of RJWH01003784.1, from coordinate 21,777 downwards.
CTAAAGGAGTGCTACTTGCAGTGTACTGACAACACTAAGTGCACCCGGGTGGGCGAGGTGGCGGTCTTGACAAACAGGTCTGCTAAGACTAGAGCAACCAGGCCAGCTTGATTTCCAAAAACCCCATTTTTTTGGTTACCAATTACAAGGGCAGATCAATCGCACATGGTATTCATGCTCCATTTACTGAATAGCTACTCTAAGTAAGGCAGTCTTCTTTAATTATCACCTCCTTGCCAGATCTAGGCAGCCAGCCCTAGAACCCTTTCCTACACTCAAGGCCGACAAATTATCAACCTAAAAATCCGTGAAGTAATTGAAAAGTCAAAGTACAATTATTTGGGATCAAAGAATTACAATTCAGAGAACACAGATTCAAGCAGAAAAACCATCCCCCAACATGGATAACTTTGGGAGGGGGGATTTTAGGGAAGAAAAGAGTAAAACAAGGTAAGTGGTTAAAGAGTAGATTAGTGTCAACAAGCTTAAGTATTCTTCCCTATGCAATTAGTCACTAGCAAGATGAAAAGGAAACTGATAATGTCCTCCAGCTAAAGGTCCATAATCATTGGTTCGCGAGATGCAGATGACTTTTCAAACAATTATTTGCTTGGTGATTTCTTAAAACAATTGCTTCTTGCCTAGTCCAAAGGTCTCTGACCTAATTCAAATGGGACAGGTAACACATAATTCCTCTCTAAGAATTCCTACCGACCCCACCTGACCCCACCCTCCACTTTTTAAAAATGGCTTCACAGATGTCAACTATTCATAATACAGCCAATCGGAATTCTCTAACATATATCCCATACACACATTACCCCCACCACATATCCCTCCCCTTATTCCCTAATCCTATTTGTAACTAAATAAGAAGCTATACTTACGAATCAATTTTTTTTTTTAAAGATAGAAGTGGGAAGAAGCAGCAGTATTTCTGGAAACAAGGTGGAAGAAGTACTTTTTTTTTTGGCTGTCCTGTATCCCAGTCTCACAGGTCATATTGCTATTTCTTTTTTTTTGATTCCCACAGACCTGAGTTTCAAAGCTGAATCCTTGGGTTTTACATGGCCTGCACCTTAGCAGGGGTGCACGTACCTTTGTGTGGGGTGGTGCCATGTTATTTCTTGTGCTGTCTTCCTTCTATCCTTTCTCCATATTAGCATCAGATACTCTATTCATTTCCAAACATGAGCTTTGTCCTCCAACTTAAGAATAAGGCTGGGAACCCTATGGATTAGGGGAACAGAGCTAAAAGCTCAAAAGGTGAAGGCTACAGTTTTCTATACTAATGTACAAGCACTCATTCTCACTCCAGTACCTTACCGTGCGATTTTCGATAGCATCCCAAATTCAAGATTCTCAGTGATACTAAGTAGGAAATACCTGAGGCTTACCTAACCACCCCTTTCAAGGGTTGGGATATTAAGCATTTCAAGGACTTTATCCTTAGTCCCACATTCCCTTGTCTTCTTATCCAAACAAAAGTACCATTTCTCGAAGATTCGAATAGGTAGTGATGTGAAGTATTTCATAATGAGTTACCATAACATACATATGTTTAAAGAGAAACTACCTTAAAAAATTCATCTCTGCTCTGGCACAGCACAGGTCTGAAAGACAGTGACGGTGGCAATAATAATAGTGGCTTACATTTGTCAAGACATAGTTAAGTTGTGTGCCAGGGACTGTTTTACCTGCTTTAATCACCTGCTGCCTCAGTCATCACAATAACTCATAAAGTACTAAAAAAAAGTTTCAGTATTATCATCACAAGTTTTAGGTAAGATATTTGATACTGGGCAGAGTAAAGGAACATACCACACATGTCGAGAGTCACGCGGTAAGTAGTATCACAATTAAAAGCCCAGACCCAGTGCTCCCATCACCTCATTACTAATAACATCATTGTAATAGCTGACTCCAGTAGAGGTATATGGAAGAGATCATTATATTTGTTCCTTTAAAAATGTTTTTTGCGAGCTTATTATGTTCTGAGAACTATTCTTGGCACTGGGAATTCAACCGGAAACAATACTTTTGTAAGAGTCACAGATGGAGTCAAACTATGAAAGTAAACAAGCAAACAACATAATTTAAGAAAAATAATCATTCGAAAAAAATAAAACAAAGTAAGGGAGTAGGATGATGAGCTACTTAAACTGTGGACAGAAAAGGCCTCTCTGAGGAGTAATAGTGAAAGACCAAAATTATAAGATGGAACAAAGCAAAAACCAAATGGAGAAGCATTCAGGGATAGGAGTTACAATAAATTCAATGTACCTTGGGTGAAAGTTAGCTTGTCAGTTCTTCGAAAGGACAGGAGCCAAGATGACTGAAGTTAACAGAGCAGCAAGGTAGAGAGCAGTCAGAGGTCTATCAGAGATTTGCAAGAACTTGACTAGATTTCATTCATAATGGGATTTTAAGTATGAGAACCATATGATCTATGTTCCTGGAAAAACCACTCCCACTGTGTTAAGAATGGGTTTTACAGTGGCTACAATGTAAGACTAAACAGGAATTAGGAAGTCATTCCTCCTAGAACCAAGTCTGGCACACAATTAGCAGTCAATACTGATTTGCCAAATAAATGAAGGCTGCAATAGTCTACTAAGAAGATGGGGCGAAGTCTAGAGTAGGAATGGACTAAAAACTGCTCTCTGTATAACACCAGGTGAGCATCAAAAACCTAGCAGTCTTTTAAAAGACAAAAGGTATTTTTTACAGAGTAGAGTTCAGGCTCTTCTTATCCATTCAGGCTATAGTCAAGGGCTTGTATCCTGGAGTTAAAATGACTGGATTCAGTTCTCATTCCATTCTTTAACAAGCTGTTTCCCTTCTCTGCACATGATCATCAGCTGTTCTCCAAGGACAAGGCCCCCCACTTCTCCCCCTCAGTCTTCTCAATCTTTCCCATTGCAGTCTTCTTCCACTGAATACTACTGGTGTCTCCAAAAAGAAACTAGGAACTGTGAACATTCAATTGGTTTAGATTAGTTTGCAATTCCCCCTTATACAACTAACTTCTGATAAAAGCTTAGCCAAAGCAGCTCAGTCCAACGCACATTACCAGTCTCTTTAGCCATAATATTTGATCTTCTATAGCTTTTATATGGCAGTTAATTGACAAAGATTCACTTCTCATCTGGGAAGACACAGAGCTGGATTTTCTCCAGAATAATTCTGACTGACAAAGTTGGGTTTGGGTTTGCTGGCTTTTTAAGTTTCCATACTAACCAACTCCAATCCCTTTCAGAACTACTAAATATTCCTTATTAAGCTCTAAAACATTATATCACTTGTGCCTTCAACATGCTCTCAAAAGAAGATTTTCTCCTCAGAGAAGTGCAAGGTTTTAAAAAATACTTTCCTATGAGGCATCACCATAAGAAAAACACTCGTCAGCGGGGTTCCAGAGTCATCTATAATCATGTGCGCCGTGGGCTATCCCTCTGGTTTGTATAATTCCACAAACATGTTTCCCCAATAAAACTTTCACATTTTAGTCAGAAAATACAGAGTCCTGCACTAACTAGCTCATATTAATTATCAATAGTGCCTTTAAAAACACAGCTGAGGCATGTCCGGGTGGAGTAAGCGGCTGGGTCCACTGCCTCTGGCCAGGATAATCCACATACATCCCAAGGACCAGGGTTCACATCCAAGGGCCAAAAGGAGCAACCACAATGAACAACTAAATAAAATAAAAGTGCTTCTTTCTCTTCTCTCGTCCTACCTGCCTCCCTGCCTTCATTACTGCTGGCACCCTTCCTTTAATCAAAATACATGTATTTTGGAAGAAGGATATATTTTACATATAGCTGAAACCTCCCAATTTCTTTATATCAAATATGGTAAATTGCTACAGAAACGGTTGCTAAACACAGATTCTTAGAACATGGCTTTCCTCTACCATGACAGCTAAGCTATGTCACCAAATAGGAGAGTAAATGCTACAAATATTCCTCTGAGTAAACTGCCCAGAAGAGTAGAGAAACGCTTCGAGTGGGGGTGCAGTGGCGGGTAGGGCCCTGCAGGCTTCGCACGCAGCTCACTCCAGCGCACAGAGCAGTCTAACCACGCCACCAGGATCCATCAAGGACAGTGCCCGGGGACTTTCCTGGAAGACAAGGTTCTGCGGGCACCTTCTCTAACTCAAGAGCTGCACACAGCAGACGGCAAACTTCTGAGAAAACGTCATGCCAATCACCAGTAAGGTTTTCTCACTCTCGGGATATTTTTTCTGAAAAAGTAAATAATTTAATCAGTATTTTTTCAAAAGAGAACTTAAATGATTCTAATTAAATATGCATATATGTACTTCCTTTCTCTCTACATGCATAATAAAACAAATGCTCTATTAAAATTCTCTCTTGATGAAGACTGTGTAAAAAGCTCTTTCTTTACATTAAAAGATAGTGTAGTTAAGATAATAGAAGAAAGAAGAAAGACAAGCAGTTAAAGAAGGAAAAACTAAACATTTAAAATGGGAGTAGGACTTCCAAACTGGGTTAGAGAAAAGATATACTCAGTTTGTAGCTTCTAGATAATTCCTCCTACACACCTTTTCTATAGTATCTGCCAAGGTGTCTGCTCCTCCATGCTTTCAGAACTAATGGTTATATTAAACAAGAAAAATATTAGTGACTTTCATTGTCAAAGAAGAATCTTACTAAATGCTTTAGAATTATGAGATCTCATTTAATTTGGGGGGAATTCTTTTTAAATGTCACATTTGATTTTTTTAATGAAAAAAGTCACAAATATTAGCAGTGATATATAACAAGTCTAAGTTTTTTAAAGCTTGCTTATAGAACACCTTTATAAAAGTAACTAGAAAAACAACTTTAAGTACTTAGTAGTAACAATCAAGATGTATTTTACAAAATTGCTTTTGCTAAAAAGGTGTCTTCTCTCATCTATAATATTAGGGAAATATTTGCTATTTTAAGGTTTCTGGCAAAGGCAAACTTTTAAATATTTAACTGAAGACTGGAAAAACTGGCAACATCATGACAAAAATCTTTTTTCTCTCATATTCTGAATTCCTTTCTCTTGACATAAATGAAATACAAATATACACATACACATATTTTTGTATGTAAAGTTCATCCAGTTTTTTTTAATTAATCTCTTATTTATCGGCTATGAAAAGCTCCCAGATTAATCAGATTCTCGGTCACAGTTTGTCTTTTATTGCTTTAAAGTACTATCGCACTGAACATTATCATTTTAAAAGCAATTGCCAACCGTCTCAGTCAGTCTCCAACATGAGCTGCCTGAAATACTCGCACACACTTCCTAGACAGGAGGCTCACCGTTAACTATAAAAGACACTTACTCAGCAGTCTGTTTACAAACACCCACCAATCCCACCTCTGCCCCGTCACTGTAAAAACACTGAGGATGTGTCAGAAATTACACTCAGTCTTTGTATCAGAGTTCTCACCGGCTCTCTACCAGATCCACCCCCGAGATGGCATTGGTGTCACGCTGTTCACTGTAGAGGATTTAAAGAGATCTTTCTCAAAATTACAGTCAGGAATTAAATCCCAGTTTCTAGAACTGGTGCTTTTAAGTAGACATTTAGAAGAACAGGAAGGAAAAGAATAGGGACAGGCAGGTAAACTGAAAAAGCTGATTTTCAGGCAACACTGGCCAGCCTAAAGAGGAGGAGAAGGCAGAGAAGGCAAAAACCTCATACCTCTCAGCACACAAACATTACATACACACACACACACACACACACACACACTCTCTCTCTCTCTCTCTCTCTCTCTCTCTCTCTCTCTCTCTCTCTCTCTCTCTCCCCCCCCCCCCCCCCCCCCCCAGCCTGGACAGTCCTGTTTAAATTAATCTCTGCTTTGGTTTCCTCATCTCTAAGAGTAGCAAAGGGAGAAATAATAGTATGTCCTTCATAATGCTGATAATGATAAATTTCCTTAAAATAGTGTCAAAATGCTTAGGAGAGTTCCTGGAACAAGCAATAAAGCAAACAATAAAGGCTACTTACTTGTTAATACCTTTAAAAAAATGATTCTGGGAGAATTAAGGTAAACACAAAGATACGGAAAAATCCAACCGGATCCCTGAGCACCAAAGTCTGCCCTCCAGAGCTGTGTTAGGGAAAGCTGCTGCATGGAGGCCCTGAGCAGGAGGGCAGGGATAAGGCAACTAGCTGGGGAGGTGGGGAGGTCTTTGGGCTGGCAGGTGAAGTATAAAGGTCAGTAAGGATATGGGAGGTCCTCCCAAAAAACTTTATGCACTTCCTAATTATTCTCTATTTCTTTAGACAAAAAGGCAAGGGGGTTTTGGGGGTTGGGAGATCATTAATAAAACACTAAGGAGTCAACTAGAATCATATCATTTGATTTTTTATAATATCCTTTCCTTCCATCACTATGAAGACGTAAAACAATAAAAACAAACAATTCTCCTACTTAGTGTATCTGAGGAAACACACATCCTGCTGGATTTAGAGCAGCAAGACCTCAACACACCCCCTGGATCATCACAAATTAGCAGCTCAACACTGCAGGAGCAATCAGACTGACCACAGGCTGCAACGTGATTTTTTTAAATTAAACAGTGGAGGAGAAAAGGGAACACTTTTGCACTGTTGGTGGGAGTGCAAATTGGAAAGTTTTGGAGATTCCTCAAAAAACTGAAGATGGAAATCCCATATGATCCCGTCATTCCACGTCTGGGCATCCACCCGAAAGATGCAAAAGCCCCCTCCGCAGAGATGTCTGCACCCCCAAGTTTACTGCAGTCCTATCACAACAGCTAAGAACTGGAAACTACCTAAGTGCCCAACATCGGATGAAGGGATTAAGAAGATGTGGTTCATCTATACAACGGACTACTATACAACCCTTAGAAGAGATGAAATCCTGTCATTTGAATCAACATGGATGGAACTAGAAGGGATGATGTTAACTGAAACAAATGAAAAGAAGAAAGATACCAGATGACCTCACTCACAGGTGGGATGTGAATGGACAAAACAAAGGAACAGAGGAAACAAAACCAACCCTGGAACATTTGCAACAGAACTGAGGTCACCAAAAGGGAAGGGGGCGGGTGGGGGCACATGGTGGCGGAGCCCACGGGACAATGGAGAAGGACACCTGGTGATGTGGTGGCGGGCAGGGTGTGTTGAAATACATCTAAGAAATGGGGAAACTATACATAGGAAATTACTTTAATGTGTAGAATAATTACTACAATAAAAAATAAATTTAAAAAAAGTGGAGTCATTTTATCCCCAGCGATATTCTGATAGGAAATACGTTTTCATTACTTGGCACCTACTTGTAAACCTCTCTCAGACTGAGACCGCCAAGCGGAAGGTGGAGATAGACAAATTCACATTTCTGCCAGGGTTCCTGAAGTGAACTGAACTGAACTGAACTAGACTTCCACTAGCCTGGTCAGTTTTGCTCTGCTGAGTTCCTCTAACATGAGCATGTAGAAAATGCACAGTTTTATTCTGAAAAGCCCAAAGTACTATGCTTATTCCTAAAGCAACCAGTAAGCTAAATAAGAAACTCAGTATTAACTCCATAGAGTATCTCATAAAAGCCCTTCCTTTGCAGTTTTATATTCATAGATTAAATCTTTAGTTTAAGACCCATTTCATATTTTTTAAGTAACTACATTATCAGTATTTATCTAGTGATCTACAGGCATTAAAAAGGTAAAAAGAAGGATAAAGCTTAAAAAGAAAATCCTGATTCCAAGAAGTTACAATAAACCTTCCCCTATTTGATTATACTAAATGAACATTCCTTTAAATAATTAGTTTCTTTAACTCTGCAAATAAAAAGACAGAATCAAAATAAATAATAGCTACAACTAACACAGTTCTACAGAGTAACCCATTTAATCTCCACAAGAGCCCTGGAAGGGCAAACCATTACTACCCCATTTTACAGAAAGCAAAAAGATACAGAGGGCAAGTAACTGCTCATGAATCACTCAGTTAGCAAGTGGTAGAGACAAGAGTTAAACCCAGACTCGCTGCCACCTAAGTCTGTTCGTTCACTTTTACTCAACACTATACCACTTTTCAAACAGAAAAATAAATTGGCTGTCACCCAAAAGATTGTCAGATGTTAAATTCTAACTTTACTTTTTATTTTCAATTCTTCTCCCAAGAGAAGCACTTCCTTTGCAGTTTTATATTCTTGTACTAAATCTTTAGCTTAGAAAGTTTCATTTAAAAAAAAAGAAAGGAAAGGACTATGATCAGGATCTCCAACCACCTTATATTAGACATGAAATCAGATGCACTAAAAAGACCTGTGACCCATGTTCAGAGAGGAATATTCAAAGTGATACACAAATTCAATACACTCAAATTTCTTTAATTTCAATAACACATATTTTATTTATTGAGCAAAATATTTAAAAGTAAAAAAAAGTGACTGACAGATAATGTGACTTGCCCTTTGTCATAAGGGTGTAACTGACCACATTTTCTTGAAACTGAGTCAATCCCTTTTCCTATGCTAATTTCAAAAATTTCAAAAATAAGCCCATTTCTCTTGTAGGAAAATGATATGATAACAAGAAATAAAGAAAAATAAATGATACTTACCAAAGATAGCTTATGTAAAAAATAATTTAAAGTGCCAACTTTAAACCATCTCATGTTTAAATTTTGCTTTCATAGCTATTATTTAATAAAGAAAATTATTTTCCAAAAAATGTTAAGTCCTAAAGAAAATCTGATTAGAAATTATTATACTGCACATGTATTGTTAGATAATAATAATCTGTCCTGAACTATTAGAAAGAGATGTATAGTATGCTATTTTAATAGGCCTAAATGAGGAAGGATCAATATTATTTTAATTTTTAAAGGTCTGTTTATGAAATGCAATCATCCTTCATTAAAAATGCAAGCTGTGTTTCAGCAAGACGTTAGCGTGAATGATTCATAGCAAGAGATCTCCCAGTATAAACCACCTCTCCTGGGAGTTTCCTTCAGATGCTTTATCAAACCACTCAAGCTATTATTAAAAATGCTTCCCTGTGATAAGAGGGGGAAAATGCATTTCCCCATTCCCATTCACCATTGCCTTTTCCATCTGAGTGATTTATATCTTTCCAGTCAAAAGGAAAATCTACTCTTCATATTTCAAAAAAATTTTGCAGTCATTTCTTTTCACAATCCTTTTAAGATTATTTTATAATAGTCAAAACAAGAAATTCAGTTTATAAGTCAGGGGCTTTAACTGTCGTATTTCAGCATGAATATTTTGATTTTCATTGAAATCAAAAGAAATTTATCTTGCATTTGATGGATTGTAAGGATTTTAAAATGTTAACTCATCAAAGTCAAGGCACTCCAAATTTAAAATTCAATTCTCTTCGATTTAAAAATGCTAATGAAAATGGCTGTTTCAATGCAGCAGCATTGAACATTATAACATTATAACATTCATTTTTAACTAATAAATCCTTCATTATTAAACTCTAGTGTTCAATTTCTTTCACATAGATAAGTCAAACACGGATTGCTACAATTACAAATACCTGGGATAAATTAGTTCTTACATCACAACACAGGAAAGTCTTCCTCTGGTTTCCCTGGCTGCGAAACAAGACCCCCAGTACTTTGGTAAGGGACACACGTTGAAAGCCCACGCTAAACATCTGGGCTCTGGTGAGTGCAGGTGCTGCATTTCCTGGCTCTGCAGGGTACTCAAGCATAACACAGAGCAATCTGTCTGCCTGTGCAAATGGGTCAGTTTTTTTCCAAGTGCTTTTTCAGAATAAATGTGTCAAAACTGTATGTAACCAGATGCCCTAATTCTGGCATATAAAACTGACTGCCTCTGCCCAAGTTGATGTTTTTATTAAGGTGTTCCTGGATACACTTAAGCTCAGTATTATTGCACATCATGATGTCTAGAGTAAAGGGTGAAATCCCTGAGAGAATATGTTTGGTTTTAATCCTTAATATATGTTAGGGAGTTTTTTCATTTTCCTCTTCCACCTCTGATTTTTTCTCCCCACCCCACCCCACTTGTTTTAATCAGCAACATCGACAGGACTGACTGAATATTTTACAATGGAGTTGCAGAGTATGCGTGCTCAATCGTTTGGCTTCCCAGAAGATTCATTACAGTTACATTAGAAAGTCAAATCAGGCAATTCTGCAGTCTGGTGAAAGCTAGCATATGAAAGGAGGTTAATACAAAAGAATTTCATTTTAAATAGAGGACATTTAGGACTTTAAAAAGCTACATTATGATAAAATTTCCAAGATATTTGTTCTGGCACTAGCACTGGCTTTACAGGTCTAATTTCAGAAACGTCTCAGTGCTTTTCTAGGAAAGAGTGAGAGCTGATATGGAAAGAACTGTTTCATCTGCAGGGCCTGCCATCTTAATGCGCCTCCTGCTTGGAACACTGCAGATGTATGTTTTACCCTCACTCACAGGAGAGAATCCAAGCGTTCTCTGATATATTGATGAAGTAGGAATCAAACGCCAGCATATATCCATTTAAATCCTTATGAAGGCTTTCAGAGTGATTTTAGTATCTTTTTACTTTGTGTAAATAAAACTAAAGATTTTCAGATCTTAGTATTTATATGTAAAATCAGTAAGTCAATTGTTTTTTTTTTTTCCCAAGATAAGTAGCACATACAGAAGACTCTCCTCCAATGTATGTATGCTTAACCGGTAATTGTATATAATGGTTTCCCATTCAGTAGACTTCAGGCCTCAATAAACTCCTAGATAATCATATTTATTTATTTTCACTAGTTTTTAGATAAGTAAAAATTAAAAATGACTACCACTAGAATGAAAGGAAAAATGCAAGCCTCTGCATTCAGTTCTGCAAATTTACAGAATACAAATTTCAAATCAATACAAAGGCTTGCCTTTTCCATAAGCAATTCAAAACCTAAATATCAAAGCAAAAGGAAAAGAGCAGAGGGGACAGGACTGGAGGCCATCTTCAGTGCTACCTTGAGCAGCAGTACAGATAGATGGACTCTGGAGGCCACTGGGTCGCTTAATTTAATATGAAGCTAAATACAGTCAAAGCATCTGGTGCACTGCTGATGGCTATCATGATAAATTAAATCTGACATCACACATAAACCTATTCAAATATTATACTTACATCCTTTTTACCGAAAACACAAAGCTAGCAATCTACATTGAGTTTTAGTTTTCATTTCCTGTAGCAGTCTAATGTTTATACATTTTAGGGGACTTCTTTAATAAAAAGACCACAAAATTTTGTCTACAAAACGCAAAAGGGCTCAAAGACACAAGAGTCCCTTTGGTTTAAGCATCACTAGTGTGCTGACAAGCCGCCTCGAGGGAGGGCTGAAAGGCAGTTAAGGTAAACACTAAATGGTGCACCAAGTGGTGAAGAGCACTGGTACAAAGAGTGAGAAAACCTAAAGAGCAAACAATGTAGCTGACACCCTGCAGAGGGCAAAAAGACTTCCTAGGCAAGCATATCAGCAAACATAAACTACAACATATGTTCATAATGCAAAACCCAATCTGTGCAGATCCTTGACAAAAGTGTTCTTGTAAAGGGGAAAAGTTAAATGAAAGAAACAAATTATCAATTGTATTATAACTACAGGACAAGGAGCAAGTGTAATTTTTATGAACAACTGTTTCATAAAATAGAATTAGATAATCCCTAACAACTTGCTATTTAAAAAGGCAGAAGACCACTTGTAACTGAAATAACTGCCTGAACTGCTATATTTAAATTACTCTATTTTTATTACATTACTTTGAATGATATTCGGTGAAAAGAATTTTTAATTTCACTGCTGTAGAAAATTAGCCTCACCCACACTCTTTTAAATATAAAGGACCTAACCTTGATTCTACATATGAAAGGAGGATAGCACTTCATATAATAAATTCAGTGCAGTCAAAATGAGAACCATATTTCTGTTTAACTTTTCTCATCTTGACTCAAGAACTATAAAAAAAAGTTATTAAAATTAATGCATCAAGCTATCATAATTCTGTCCTTTTTATTACTGGTAATATTCTTTCTAAAATATCAGTCTGCTTTGCTGTACTAGTGGATCTTGTTGGAAGGTCTCTGAAGATCAGGAACACTTTATTAACATTAGGAGAAAAATATACAATTATATTAATTTGGCACTGGAAGTAATCTCTTTAGGTTTAATGAGTTTAAAATTTTGTAAATTAGAAAGTCACTTACTTTTCTTCACTGCTTCCAATGGTAAAGATTGAAGCTAAATGCTATTTAACGTAAAAAATATAAACACACAAAGTGTTAACAACTGGCAAATATCAGAAAGTAAATATATTCCTATTCCTGTTAAATTTAATAATTACTGTCCTATATCATCTTTCCCTAGGTTACCAACTTATTGCTCCATTTCTTCTTCATTAAATAATTACCAATTTTTTCTAAAATTAACACCTAAGAAATACCACTGGAAACTCATCCTCCATCCCCTATGAGTGAACAAACTACACGGGCTGCCAAAACCAGTTTCTCAACTAATCTAATATTGTGTGTGATGTGTCCCCAGAAAGGATGAAGAGTTTAAAGAGTTCCTCAAAATCTAATCAGAGGAATAAATACAAGGTAGGGAGAAGGAAAACAGGATAATCTTCCCACAGGTGATCAAAGACTGGATTAAAAAAACTGGCAGAAAATACTAAAATACTTTATTTAGTTGGACTTCAAATACTTTTTCATTTTAAAGTATTAGTTTCAAACCCAAATACCAGACCTTGTAAGTCTGTTTACCTAAGACACTCTTTTCTCCATCATAAAGATACAGAATATTTCATAGTCATACAAGGGCAGAAAATGAGTCTTACCTCAACATCAAGATACTATCTAAGAAGCTATTGTCAAAGAAAGCAAATATAGAAGCATAAAATCACAGAAAAAATATTTTGTCATTCACTACCTCTTCTGACACATTTATTTAAATGTAGAATCTTCTCACAATGACAAAATTAAGTCAAGGCTTCACCTCTTAGAATTTATCAGATGTGACAAAGAAACAGGCACCACTCTTCCATGAGGTAAGGATGAAGAACACAACACCTTCACTGCCAGACACCAGTGCACACATGCGCAACGAGACCAGGCCCCGCGCCTTTGCTGGTGCAGACACAAACAATGGGTAATACCCTCAAAAAGTAATAAAGAATTCTGATGCTGTAAGATCTACATCTATCAAATCAAGTCTCCCTAAGGTAAGAAAAGTCAGAAACAGAATGGAGACTACAAAATGAATCATTTTCTGGTTTGAACAACATGATTGTATTTTTTTTTAATCAAAAGTGAGCTGGTTCCAATTCCATCTCAATAACGACGTAACTCAGCTATTTTGATTATGGCATGTGTGCAATTATATACCCACCAGGCTTAACAGCAAAAGAATTATAAAGAGATTAGAATATTACCAAATTCAACGTACACAAAAAAACACTACAATATGCAAACATGAAGAACAAGCTTTATGCTAATAACATGTATGGCAGCTCTTCATTCTTATTACTTATCTAAGCTAGTCGATGATGACTGGTGCACTGCTACCTTGTGTGACTCTAATCAGTCCTATTTCCCATTAAGGAAAGGCAAATTTATCTGAGAAATTATTTCAAATAAATTCTCCATAATTAAACAGACTTAGTTCCATCATTTATATATAACATTTACAAACATTTATGTATCAATCACCACAGTCCAGAGAAGTCAGTCTTGGCTAAGACAATGGATGAAAAGTAACGGTCCTGGGCAGTGAAGAGTTTTCTCGGAATGCAGTCCTGGGGGTAGGAAGTAGGGGTCACCATGCTGGAGGTCATGGTGGCAGGAAACCCAGTTGTACAGGGCTTTGATGTTCTAGGCCTGTTTCTATGGCTTCTTTTTTGTTTGCATTTACAATATTATTTCCTTTCATTCTCTATCAATATACATAAAATTATTTGTAAAAACCCAGTCACTGCCAATTATGCTGAACCCGAAGAAAGAAAATGATGTTGTACGAATTCAGATTTAGAAAAGAGAAGCAATGTAACCCTGAAGATCAGAAGCAAGTGGAGACAGCAAAAATCAAGTATTAACTTCCATTTATGGCGTTTGCTTACTATGTTCCAAGCAACAAGCTAAATTACTAAATAATTCATAAGCAACCCTTTTAGATATGTATGATCATCTCCATTTTATAAGTGAGGAAACTGAAACACGAAGATTGATACCTCTCAGGATACATGGCACACAGGTAACAAAGATTTTCTGCTCTCATGCTCAAAACTCATGCTTCACTCTCTCCTCCAAGTGAGAATCAAACTGAAAGAATCCCAAAGACAAATAAAAACTCAAAATTTTCTTTAAATAATACCCTCTCTTAGAGAGACTCCTGACCTTTTAAATGTAGAATATTTGAATTGTGCAATGTGAAATTCTTGTTAAAGACATCTGATGTTAAATAAACCCTTCAGTAATTTCATTCCATCTCAAGGCTTCAACTATCCCCATTCTCAATACCCTTATCTCCAGGAAGGCATGACTTCTTCCCAGTTCTACGTAAATATTTCCATTTATAGTGCAATCTGGTGGCCTAGAGGATAAGGCCACTGGATGTAGTCCACATACATCCCAAGGACCCAGGTTCAAGACCTGGGGCTGGGGGTAACAACCAAGATGAATAACTAAATAAATTTTTCCTCCTTTCTCTTCCTGCCTGCCTGCCCACCCATCTTCATTCCTGCCTAAACCTTTCTTTAAAAATAAAAAATTCCATCAGTCCAACAACAACATAACACTCAGATCTCTGTTGAAAATTGCTTTTATTATCATCTTCCTTCTTAGCTTCTCCCCATGTTCCCAGTGTGGGGGGAATACTGCCTGTTTAAAATCCCCATTTAAGACTATACTTTACTCCAATTGCAAACCCAGTCGATTCTACCTCAACATTTCTCACAGCTATTGCACCTCATTTCCACTTCCACTAAGAAAAGCTAGTTTCACATTACTTCCTATCCATTCTCTATCTTTGATCACATCTAGAAATAGCTTTCTTAAAATACAACTGTAGTCATCACTTCCATGCAAGAAAACCTTCAAAAGAGACTGATTTCCACCAAACTTTACTTCAGCGTTCAGACCAAATGCCTGCTCCTCCATGCAACTTCGCCTAATCTCTTTCCCCTGCAGACATCACTGCTTCCTCCTCTGAACTCTATAGCACTTGACCTCCTATGACGAGTGCGTGTAATTACAGGACATACTTGCATCAGCGCCTTACTAAAGGACAAGCTCAATGGGAGTATCGAGTCTCCCACAGATTTGGTGAGTATACATGATAGGTTCCTAAATAACTGACAAATGAATGAAAAAATTCTAAATCAGTTTTCTGGCTAGAACACAAATATTTTAGCAAAAAACACTTGCGACCATTTAATTTTTTTAAATAGATAAATCTATGAGAAATAATCATAGTTTCCATCAAGCTAGCTCTTTTACTTGGTTCCTAGAATAGTCAGGGAAAGGTGCTCAAGCATCTAGTCACATAGGTCAAACAACATCCAATCTTATAGTTCAGTAGGCCAAGAACCATCACTTCATGAGGCTTCAGCTGTGGTACTTCTCGATGAAGCCAGAGGCTTTCTTCTGAAGATGACACTAAATGCTCTGAGATGCCTATTTATTCAAAATACCCACCTCGTTTCCCCAAAACGTCTTTTCCAAATATTCAAATGTTTCTGCCATTGATCAGCTCCCCTTTTTTTCTTTATGGCAAAGTCTTAGTATGATTTACAGAGAAATGAATCCACGTAAATGAAGACTCAAGAGTTTAAAATGCTTGAATAATATGGACCATAGAAAATCAACATGTTGAAAAAATGTTCCTACTTGCTAGCTACTAGGGAAATGCAAATCAAAACAACAATGTGATATCACCTTACACCTGAGAGACTGGTTATTATCCAGAAGTCTGCAAACAACAAATGCTGGGGAGGATGTAGAAAAAAGGGAGTATTTTTACACTGTTGATGGGAGTGCAAAATAGTTAAACCCCTATGAAAACAGTGTGGAGATTCCTCAAAAAGTTGAAGATGGAAAGCCCATATGATCCCACGATCCCACCATCCCACTTATGGGAGTTTACCCCAAAGATACAAAAAAATAAAGCCAATTCACAGAGATTTATGTACCCCATGTTTATTGCAGCCCTAGTCATACAATAGCTAATAACTAGAAACTAAGTGCCCAACATCATGTGAATAAAGAAGATGTGGTCCATATACACAATGGACACTACACAGCCCTCAGAAGAGATGAAACCCTCTCATTTGAATCAATATGGATTGATCTAGAGGGGATTCTGCTAGTGAAACAGGTCAAAAGAAGAAAGATACCAGATGATCTCACTCATAGGTAGAATGTGAATAGACAAAGGAACAGAGGAAACGAAATCAACCCTTGGACACTTGCAAAAGAACTGAGGTGACCAATAGGAAATGGGATAGAGTGGAGGGGGAAGGGAAATGGCAGGATCCACAGGACAATGGTGAAGAACTCTTGGTGATTTGGGGTGGCAGGTAGGATGTGTTAACATATATCTGATGAATGGGGAAACTGTACATATGGGGAACCTAGACATATGAGTTTATGAGTTTATCTTAATTTTTAAAACAAAGTTACCATAACAAAAGACTAATAAAATTAATATGTTGGCCTGCACAGTAAAGTTACACCCTTGGGCAAGGAAGAAAATCTAAAACATTACCATGGTCTTGCAATCAGCAAAAATCTAAGTATGGAAGCGCCAAGGGTGTTTGGACATAGTAAACTAAGAAAAGGAAACATCAATTCTGACTACCTGCACACCACAGCAGTTCTGGAGGACAAATATGAAATGGAAAGGCTATTTCTAGATATTCTGGGAGAATGGTAATATTTATCTTGGTAAACGCACAACCACAGAAACAAATCCAATTGTTTTGTTTTATACAATCCTGTAAAAAGCATAATCCACTTTTTCAGTCCTTTTTGAATACTGAAAGGAAAAATTAAAAATTCCTCATGATCAGATTTTTCATGCAGTATTATGAATGAACATCTGGCCTATCCTTCAAGAATTCAAAGCAGAATTGGGATGCTAACTGTCCGAATATATCTATTCCCCTGCAAAAGTCTAACTCCAGGTCAGACCACGGTCACCTGCTACCCTGTACTGATCCTCGGAGGCTGTTACTCATAGTCCAAGGCTTCTAATCTGCTGTGGTTCCCATTCTCACCCTTTCCTTATCTCTGCTGCCCCAGGTCAAAGTGCACCCCCAGGGCAGGCAATGAGCAGCACTGTGGGTAGACGGCCTATAAATGCAGAGCAAGACGTGCTTCACTCTACACGACCCCACTCTCATCACAAGACGTGCACAAAAATCATGGAATGTTGCCTTGGGTCCAGTTAAAACCCTAAAACAGAATGAAAGGCAAACAAACCAAAAAAAAAAAACTTTAAATGTAAAAAAAAAAAGAAAAGCTACACTCACCCATATATTCAGTCCTTCAGCCAGCCGTGTGCCAGGCACCATGCCTGCTGACTGAGCTGTCTGGTTGGGAAAGAAGTAAAGATAAATAATCACAACACTGAGGGCTGAGTGTTAAGAATGAAGGTCAGGAAAGGATTCCTGAAGAGAATTAAATGTAAACTGAAGCCCAAAAACTTGAGTTAGAGCTGACTAGGTGAAAAAAAAGTTAATCACAGACTTTATGACCCAATAATTTCATTCCTACATAAATACCCAAAAGACACACATATCCACACAAAAAACTCTACATGTTCACAGCCAAAAATTAGAACCAATCGAAATGTTCATCAGCTAATGAATGGGTAAATAAAATGCATTATTCATATAGCAGATAATTACTTGGCAATAAAAAGGAATAAAGTACTGCTATATGCTACAATATGAACAAACCTTGAAAACATTATGCTAATGCAAAACAGGCAGTCACAAAAGACACTGTGATTCCATTAATGTGAAATGTCCAGAATAAACAAATCCACAGAATTAGAAAATAGACTAGTGGTTGCTTACAGGTGAGGAGGAACTAGGGAATGACTGCCAGTAAGGGCAGGGGTACCTCAAGGGGCAATAAAGTCTTCTAAAATTAATTGTGTTGCTGCTTTCAAACTCTGTGAACACACTAAAAATAACTAAATTGTGCTTTTCAATGAGTGACTGTCATGGTACACAAATTTATCTCAATTAAGGCTGTTTTGACAGTGGCCTACAGGAGGACAATGGGGCCAGGAGAGAGAAGGAAAAGAAACACTACTCCTTACAGATGGTGGGGACTAGTGGGTGTCCACATTACGCAGGATTTCTGGCTTACATAAGTAAGCATCATTTACTGAAACAGGAAAACAAGAAAAGTCATGTTTAAGTGAGGAGAAATTCACCGTATTTTAACATCTAATTATATTTACAAAAGTTATGTAAGTTTTGTTTCAAGAGGTTGTAAGGTATCATTCAAACATTTGTATTCAATTTTTAAATGCAGTTTGTTAGTTTTATTTATAAATGGAAGTGGTGTAAAGGTAACTACACATTCAACTTAAATGAATCAACAGATAAAAAACTGGTAATTTTCTTAGTCTTACAGAAAACATAGTAAATACATGAATAGGCTATTAAGATACACGAGTTAAACTTAGGACTTAAGGAAAATGGCCTTTACATTTTCTAACATTAATAAATATTAATTTTGAACACAAATAATGGTAAGTAATTAGGTGTCGCTGGCATACAGCGTTAGTGGCCAAAACTGAAAAGTTCCCATTTGGTGGCTCCTACTATCTCTGTGAAACAGGCTCGAGCGCAACGACCTCACATGCAGACTAGCTGTACTTATTCGCTGTGTCTTCAGTTCCCTTATTCACGCAAACAGCAGTTTTCACTTCAAGAAGAACCTGGGCACAATTATTGTGACGCAAAACAGTACTGTGGCAAATGCAAGCACTCAGTAAGTGCTGTATTTTTAAAACCAAGGGTGATACTGTGCGTAAACTGTAAACTGGTACAAGCTTGTTGGAGACCAACTTAGCCATTTCTATTAAATTTCAAAATGTCACTAATTTTCAACTCAGTATCTCCACGTTTAGGAATTTGTCCTACAAAAATATTCATTGGCTTATAAAAATACTGACAGGGACGCTAAGTGCAATATCATTCATTACAGTAAAAACAGAAACACCCAGCAATAAGGAACCGGCTACATTACAACATTCGCTGTGAACTATCAATGGTGTGCAAACCAATCCATCACAATTATCATTCTGGGCGTCAAAACAATTGGGAACATTTATTTAATAAATTACAAATTTCTATATATGTAAAGTTCATAATTAACATATATTATTTTTATAATAAGAAAAAAGATAATAGAAGGAAGCCCTTTAAAATAAAATTTTTAAAGACTTTAATATTGTGAGAAATTATACTGCAAATATGTCTCAGGAAGATTTCAAATTACACATACACACACACACACACACACACACACAACAAAATCTGTGATGCTAAATCCTTTATATAAAATGTAAAGTATTTGTATATTATCTACACATATCCTAATATACTTTAAATCATCTTCAGATTACTTACATTAGCTAATACAATGTAAATAGCTGCTCTGTTGTATTATTTAGGGAAATGACAAGGGGAGAATAAATGCACGAACAGTACAGGCAGACAGAGCCATCATAGGTCTTAACTAACAGTACAGATTTTGATGAGCAGGTATTTGAACCTGTGGATGTAGAACTTGTGAATGTGGAAGACTGGATGTATATAAAGCAAGATCCCAGTTTTCTAATAAATATGACAAGAAGAGAGACTGGGGCAGACCCTAGTGGAGCAGCAGTTGGGTCAATCGCCTCTGAAGGAGCACAAGGCAACATACCCCTGGGTTCAAGTCCTGGATCTGTGGGGAAAACCACCACTGTAAACAAGAGATGAAATAAAATAAACATTCTTCTTCCTCCTCTCTCTTCCTGCCTGTACCTTTCCTTCAAAAAAAAAAAAAAAAAAAAAAAAAAAAAACCATAAAGAAAAGGAGACTGGAAGAAAAGACACCAAAATGCAAACAATTACTTTTTTAAATTCATGAAGACAAGAGTTTCAACTATTTTATAGTGAAATATGTACTCAGTAACAAATAGCTGAATGAAAAAGGTATTTCTACAAATGTATAACAATGTAACAATAAATTCATTGTATATTTGAAATTTACTGAGAGATCCTAAGGATTCTCAATAGAAAGCTACCACCCACACCAAAAAGTGGTAACTATCAGAGAGGATGGATGTTAGCCTCAACCTGATTATTTCAGTGTATGTTTAGCTAATCATCAAAGGGTATACCCTAAATATACACAATTTCTACCTATCAAACATACCTCCCTCTCCCTCACCGTGTGTGTGTCTGTGTGTGTGTGTGTGTGTGTGTGTATCTGTGTACTAGATATAATCTATTTCTACACTGGACTGACACCACTACAGCAGTTCCCCCTTACTCATGGAGGATACTTTCCAAGGCCCACCATGAATGCCGGAAATCATGAACAATACTGAACCCTAGATACACTGTTTCTCCTATACACATATACATACATACCTATGAGAAAACATAAGTTATAAGTTAGGCTCAGTAAGGGATTAACTACAATAACTAATAAAATGATTATATCAACATACTGTAATAGAATTACGTAAACATGGTACATGCATGTGTGTGACTGCATGTCTGTATCTCTCGCTCTCTGAGTATTTTATTGTATTTTCAGACTTCAGCTGACCCTGGCTCACTGAAACTGCAGAAAGCAAAACTGTCAATGGGGGTTGGGGGGTGCTATTTATTTAATTTTAGAAAACAAATGAGAAATCACACCTATTGAAACTTATTTCCACACAATAAGCCAACACACCAAATCTGTGCCTTTAATAAAGTAACAATTTAAAAAATTTAAACTCCAAAAATGTCATCTTGACATCTCAGTTTAAAGATCCGTAAGTCAAACATCTGTTTAAACAGATGTCTAAGAAATACTTCAATTTTTGAAATACTTTAGCTATAACACAAAATTACATTAAATCATATCCAGATGCTGTCTTTCTGAAAAGTCTCATCTAAAGAAAGCATTTGCTGAAAAAAAGCTGTCATTTTTCTACAACTCGCTATTAATAAAAAGCAGGAAAAGAATATCATCACTATGTAGTACAAGAGTCAGTTCCAGAATTATAACACATCAAATGCTCATTCACATTTTAATTTAATGAATCAAGTCTTTAATTTTTCATGAAACATTTACCACATAAAGCAAGTATCAGAGAATAAAAGGAACACCATATACTCACACTCAGAATTCAATAAATCTTAACATTTTGAAATATATGATTCCAATGTATTTTGATCTAAAATGATTATTACAAATATAGTTAGATTACCTTCACCCACTATAAAAAAAAATTTTTTTAAAGAGGGATTAGATGTAACCAAGATTCAGGGTTTCCGGCTTTTTTTTTCCAACCTTTTAACAATCTATAACAACACATTTTTATTATCCTGGTTAAACTCTTCACCAATTCTATATATAAATTTTAGCCTGCAGAAAAGACTTCTTATTGTTATGCAAACCTATTTGTACAAAATAACTTTTTTTTTTTTTAAGGAAAGGTACAGGCAGGAATGAAGACAAGTAAGCAGGCAGGCAAGCAGG
>RJWH01003783.1:104822-134563 GCA_004363575.1 Solenodon paradoxus | reverse complement strand
ACAGAAAACTGCTTACAACTGTAGGCAGTGCAGCAGCCAATATGTCTCCCACTTTAAGCGCAAAATAATTTTTATTTCATCTACATCAAGACACATTGGTTTACACTGAAATTTGCGATGCAGTCAGAATGAGAGCAAAGCAAATTTTTGATTCTTAAAAAAAAAATTTCCTGTTAGAGAACTAAGTGTAGCTTTTCATTAACATTTCAATCAAACTCTTCTTTAAAAACTCTACCCAAGGTTGTGTATTGATGACTTGACAAAGAGTCTCTGTGAGCAGAGACCTTCAGGAACCTCACCAGTGACTCCCCTGAGGGTAACCCATTAGGTTTTCTCTGACTCAGGGTTCTAAGGGAATTTACAGAACAAAACTGCCATGAATAACAAGAACCAAACCATATTAGCCTCCTGCCTTAACAAATATCCATTCATAATGACAAATGAAAGATGTGTAACGCTATGGCACTTAGATTATTAAAATCTGTCACCTAAAATATTAAAAAAATTAAATAAATAAAATGGAATCAATAATATGGTGGCTGACTTGATATATCATCTATATGTTTACATGAACATTCATTTATTATTATTTACGTGCTCCATATACTACCTTTTTTTGGGCTACCATTCAGCAAACACACTAGAAAGCTGTAACAAATATTGTCATATGATTAGTTCCATAGTCAGGAATAAGCAAAAGTATTAAAACATATTTGTGTGCAATCTATGCATGCAAAATATCAATGTGTTTTCATCCAACAGCAAATTGAAATGTTTAAATTAAAAGATGAAAATTATTTTTATATATTTTTTAAGGTTATTTTCTATAATATTTAAAACCATCTGTCAAAATTAAAAGAAACAGAATTTGTCTGAAACTGAAATATATTACTATATTTAAATGGAAATTATGATAACCAAATCAAATTTGTAAATAAAAATATTTAAACAAAGTTTACATTTTAAATTTATGAATAGGTTGACCCTATGCACCATTTTAAATGAGACAGTACCATTTTTGCTTATTTCCCGATTGTCCCACTGTTTTAATATAAATGTTAATTTGTCCCACTTTTAATAAACCAGGGTCATCTTTACACCCATCAAAAGGGGCAGTTGTTTACCTCAGGCCCATTCTGCTTAGGGGGCTCAAAATCAGCTGCCCTTTTTGCCCCACAGGAAAGAGAACCTTTGCAGGCACTGACCACAGCTGGCAGCAGTCACTAGTGCTTTCCCTGCCCTCCGTGAGGAAACAGAAGCCCAGGAGGAAAGGCTTCGCCCCACCCTTGCCTGCCATGTCTCCAGAGGGAATAGAACGCTGCAGCTCAGTAGAGCCTGCGGTAAGAACTGGGGGTTATTCTGGGCACCCCGAGGGCTATCTCTGGCACCATGGGGCTGTCTCTGGCACCGTCAGAGTCATCGGCAATTTCTGGCATGGGGCTGGTTAAAGTGGCATGTGTTTGAGAGCAGAGCTTGTAGGGGCACCAAATTTGTTTTTTTACCTCAGGTGCCAAGATTCCTCGAACTGGCCCTGGTCATTGGTATGAAGTCCCACCAGACCACATGTCGTTACTATTCCGTCACCAAACATCATCGCAAAGTACTTGCTTGCAGCTGGCCTGGCTACTTCTGCTCCTGCTCCACCTGCTCCACTTCCTCCACTCTCCTTAGTCACCAGTGCATAGTCCCGTCCCATTTTTGCCATCCCGATGTCCTGTTTTTGTTTCAAGGAAATATCATCAGACTCTTTTTAAACATTTTCATAAAGTTACTGATAATTCTAGCATTCAATATCTGTTTAGATACCAATATAATTTATAGCATCCACGTTACGTGTATACCTACATATAAATTTAAAATATTATGAATTGTTTAATGTAGCAAAGTGTCTCTTAGCCAATGGGGACAGCCATTGAAAAGTCTTGGTCAATTCCTGAGCTACAAATTGGAGCAAGAAGAAAATCAAGAAAATGGATGCTGGGCAGTGGTAGCAAGCAATGCCTTTTTGTGCAAGAGGAAAAGAATTTGACAAGCTCATTCATCTGTCTTTTCCCTCCTTCAGTGATTCCACCACTTAAACTCTCCCTACCTCTGAAGCGGCATTCTTTGTTGACAGCAGAGATGCAACCCTGAAATTTCCACGTTCTGATGCACTCTCCTCCTGCTGCGAGGATGTAGAGCCAAACTGCTGATAAGTGTTTCCCTGAGGCATGAGCAGTGCCAGTCAGGAAAAGGGATATTTAGGATTACAGATGGAGCTAGGGCAGATCTGATTGAGCCTGGCCTCGGAAAGTGGGCTAGTGAGTCCTAATGAGGGGTCGGAGGTCACCGCGACCTTTCCTGATCTCCGAGGAGCAGCGCCATGCTCTGTGGGTCATGATCAGATCGGCTGCACAGACACCCACTGGCTGAGGGCCGGGCGTGCTCTGCTATAAGGTACTTGCCAGGTTAGGCTAGAGACCTGATCTGAATAGAACCTTTTCTCCTTATCAAAGCTGAGTTTCCTGCTTTCAGCAAAATGAAGATGATTGCTGCCGAGTACAGAGTCAGGTAACAGAGTGAGATGTTCAGCACTCTGCATGTGATTCTTGGAGGGCATCTAACCATCAATTGATTCCTGCTCCACTTACTGACCAACATCAAATGCCTCTTCGAAACTTCTGACCTAAAGCAACACTTTTCTTTTTTGTAACTGACTTTCATATTCCTTCTACCTTGACCAACCAATTCATCATTTCATTCTAAATTTAGCAAGGTGTACTGTATCCTAGGGTTAATCATACCAATGACAACAATAAGGGCTGGCATTTATCAAACGCTTACTAAATGCCAGGCATGGCTCCAAGCACTTTAAATATATGAGCTAATTTCTCCTCAGAACAAGTTGATGATATGAGCAGTTTTGCCAAAAAAGAAACTGAGGCACAGAAAAGTAACTTGCCTAAGTAAGGATATATAAGTAGATGGACTCTAGTCCAATTTCTTAACCAGTTACTACATGATATTATAGGAGATGGAGAAATGATACTATTTAAATGCCAAAGTCATGCTTAGATTATTTTACAGGAAAAATAGACTTTCTTACAAGTTGGTTGAAAATGATAAGGACAAGGGAAAAACACTGTAGATCCTCACTCATTGCTTTTCTTTCTGGGAGATGATATTGCCATTGACAACATTAATATGAGAACTTCCTAAAATATAGCACCCTTTGCTAACATTTCCTGCCCCCCTCTCCCAGGCTTCATGAGCTCACATAGGTGAGTGCAAAGAAGAAAAGCAGACCCCCATGCAGCTCCTCATAACTGCTGGTCAAAATCCACAAAGAGCACATCAGCATTTGCAATAGCCCCAAGGGGCATAACCCACAGAGCGGGAAACTGTTCAATTATTTCCCCCCAAGTTTGCCTCTAATGTCAGTGGAAGGGCTGGGCATTGAGCCCAAACCTTGGTTCCTCTCTTGAGTTTCAGGAAGAAAACCACACTCTGACATTCAATCAGTGAGACATTTTAGTTGCCTTTAAGCATTCCCCTGCAATATTTGCAAAACAAAGCATGGAGTCAGTGCTTGAGAAAGTGGGAAGGAAATCTTACCTAAAGCCGAAGTACAGGATGCAGGAAGGTTCAATAAACAATGGCATAAAAAATCATCTTTAAGATATTCTTTGCCTACTCACCAATATTAACACAGGTCAAATGACATTATGACTGATGTTATCATCATCATCATAAGTTTCTTGATCTCAGGCAGTATTTGATGCAACCAAATTCAAGGACATTCATGAAGAACTCACTCCAGTAGGATTTAGTCTGTACTCCAATGGGATAAAACTGTAGCCATTAAAGGGTTGAAGGAGTACGGTAGACGGAGGACATTCGATCCGTAGATGGGACAACTGCTGATTTATTTTCCAGAATTCTGATTTCTGAGTCAAGGGCAAAGCCAGAAAATTGTCACGAAGAATGGTATTTTAGACTGGGGACTGCAACTGGGTCACTCCTCTGCCACTATGAAAGAATCTACATCCTACGTGTCCTGGGTGGGAAAAACACGTCTAATTACAAACTTCAAGTAGCAGCTGAATTTTCCCTTGTTTTTGCAGCTCCCCATCTTCACCTTAGAAGATGGTCCTGACTATCTAGTTTCAGAAGAACTTCTTCATTCATGGTGCTCTCATTTCTCAATACCGGCCAAGTGGGCCTCTCTGCATAAGCTAGAAAGAGACCATCGTACATACCATCAAAAGAGCAGAAAGATACATGAAGACACCAAGAGGCTTCGATCAGGCTCACATTAGTCTTTCTCTCACACAGACTCACGTTCCTGACCCTTCGCATCCCAGAGGCTGCCAGGCTCTTTCATGGCCACCAGACGTTACTTCGGGCCCATCCTGTTTCCCTAGTCCTGTGGAGAGTGCCTTCATTTTCCCAATTCCTGAAAGTTCAGGTGGACTTTCTCACTCATATGATTTAGAATGGAAATGTCTTATACACGTGAAGTCCTAGGCCGAGCCGCTCCTGGTATGTCCCATTCAATTACTTGACACAGTGAAGTTAAGCAGGAATTCAGTTACAACCAAAACTAACAGGGACTCAACTAATATCTTTGTGATGGGCTCAGCAAGTGCTTTTCAATGCAGGATGCCCATTCTGCACCAGATGTTGTCTGCCTGATGCCACAAAGCTCAACAAGTTGGGCCCCATTAAATCGGAGTCAGACTGTCTACAGAACTCCTTTACAGGCAGTCCTTTAGGAGGTCTGCTCATCTCCATGTACTCTGTTTGCTAAGTCTCCAGAAGAACTTGGTGTTTTTCTCACTTGAGTTTTATACTAACAATATAGTCTGAGTAATTTGCTGCTGAAAACTAATAATATTAATAACAGCTTTATGTTTTGCATTAGTCATGTCACTCTCGTCTTGTATTAAATAAGATACCCACATTTTTCATTCCGCGTCTCTCTCACTGTATTTTTTTTCTTGTCTTTCCTTCTATCTCTCTCAGTCACTCCTTGTGAACTTCCTGTTCACAAACTGAACCACAACTAATAGTCAGACACTGAGAAAGTTGTCAATGCCTACATTGACTACCATGCTAGGAGTAAGCACATGACTATATTTGAAAGATCTAATTATATCTTTTAAAGAGAAAATAAAAATATTTACCTTATAACAAAGCAAGATTTACCAACTCAAATGACCTCTTTATTACTTACCAGAATCATTGTAAATGATATATTATCTCAAATAATTTATTTTCTCTGTTATATCTGCAAGTTATGTTAACAGGATGATTGAATTAAAAGTTGCTATGTCCTATGCCAATGCATTGCTAGGTAACAAACAGAAGTAATACACGCTGCACACATACTTCTATATACACATGTGTGTACACTAATACTTATAGAATCATGACCACATCTGTATCTATCTTACCTACCTATGAACATGCATGTCTGTGTTTACCCTAATATTTAGAAAGGAATCAAACTATCGCAATGCACACATGTAGAGATAACTATAAATAGGAAAGTACATAATGTTCCTTGACAGTCACTACCACGGCCTCGGTCACCGTTTAAATGACTTGGGTGACAATAATATACTGGACAAGATGGCTCATGATTCTGAGAACACATCAAAGTGCATGTGGAGGTGATCAAAAGATACGAATTTCTCTTTCAAGATCTTTCCATGGTGCATGAAGGTATTTTGGGGATAGCATTTGAGTGTTAGTCTTCTGTGCATGGAATCAACATACTAGAGGGATAAATGTATATACATACATAATTTATTTATATCTATGTATATGTGCATGTGTGCTGGGTGCTGCTTGTTCTATCGTTACTGTTATTTTTAGTAAAATTCAGTATCACACAATATAGAGATACCTACAAAATGAGTCATTGACTGGCCTAAATAACATTGTAACTTCCAGCCAAAAAATAATCCTCACATTTTCTGAACTCATTTTTTACTTTAGCATGCATATTAAATGAGAAATACATATGTATGTGTATATTTCCCTTTTTTGAATTACATTTCTGCAATAATAGCTGATTTAAACTTTCCCTATAGATTTTCAAAATTTAAACTAGTTGCCAACACAAAAAATATTGAACCATTTCCTCTGAAATTTTCTTAGAATGATTTAAATAAATTTCATTAATGTGGTCATTTTTAACACAGTGCCTCCATCTGCCTCCCTAGAAAACTGAGGATGACTGACCACTCTCCCTTCAAACTCACAAAAATGTGACCCGATAATTGAGCTGCATACTCTAAATTTCTCCCCATACATCTCAAGGCAAATTTTGGACATGAAGATATCAAAATATTCAGTTCTTACATAATCCTGAGAAAGAGATTATTTGTAAGGCAATTCTCCAAAAGAAAAACATTTGGAACTAGAGTAGGATGGTGATTAATATCCAAGAGACTGTCTCCACCCCTTGTTGGGCAGCAGAGAAGTTAGTGTTAGGCAGGCTGGTCCTGGCCCCTTTCCAAGGGCTCATTCCTGTAAATCCTGGGAAAGATATTGTTATAACAAAGTTATCATATAGCAGAGTCCCCACGAAGAAGGATGAATGCAAGGCTTCTTTCAGAGAGGAAAAGAGTTTAGGAAAATTTGCAAACCCTGAAATGTCTCCAAAAGGAGTGTACCCAGCAAAATGTTTTGCAGTCCTTGCATTTTAGAAATAATTTGATTCTCAAAAGCAGCCTGTAATAGAATCCAGTGAAGGAGAGCTTCCCTGCTCCCTAGGGACCAGCCTGACTGGACAGAGCCGTTTAACTCAGGAACCCCACTTTGCAATTCAGCAGAAAAACACAGACATGTGTCCTAAGAAATAAAGGAAGGAATGAGAAAATGCTCTGGTTCTCTTTTGTCTATCCAAAATGGTTTAGATAGTTGAGGCTTTTAGCACAGCCTCATTTCATAAATAGCAGCCAAAGAAGGTTCACCCACCCCATTCGGGAGAGGTAGCTCTTTACCTGCCTTGTCTCTCTCCCCTTGCGGTGGCTTGCACATTTAATGTTTGATTGGATTCCTGATTTAAAAACTCACCACTTCAGCATCACCCTAGGCCTTCACTTCCTAGCTAAGAGTCCTGAAAATCATCCTGGTTCCCTCTGAACTGAGGCGGCAGGCTGTGTCAGAGGATTTGGAGGATGTTTTTCTCTGAACTCAGGAAACAGAGCACCTGCAAATAGGTTAATGAGCCTCAGAATTGCCAGAGTTGTCAAGACCAACTGTTGAGAATTCCCATGGAGTTAAGTAGGATGGGAATCCGGCTCTAAGTAAATAGCATTACCAGGCTTTGGACTTGGCTGGGGTTTTGCAGCTCGCCTGGGCTTCTCCTCTTAAGTTCCATCCTTTGCTGGGAGCTGGGCTGGGGTGCTGGAAGTATTCTGGAGAATGGTTCTCTTGGTGCACAGGGCTCTGGTGTGTATCCCAGGACCTGTCTGGGAAGACTTCTTTTTAGAAAACTCATCCCGTTTGATTCATGCTTATGTACCAGGAAAGCGAGTGATTGGCTAGTGTTCTCAGAAAGGTTGGTGAGGGCCGCTGAGTGCCACATTCTGGTTCTCAGTCGTTACAGAGATGGTGACGGAAAAGCCAGCACACCGCCCTGCACTCTGAGTGCAGACCCTCCTGGAGCCAAGCCTTCAGACACTCACTATTCTAGTCACCCGTGTGAAGACCGTCCAGGAATGTTTCAGTGTGTTTGTATTTGTGGTTGAAGCATATCACAGCTCTACAAAATTCGGTAAAAACGGAATCAGACTATATACTCGTTTGTATCTGACTTTTTTCAAGTATGTAGAGATTTTGCAAATGTCCTTATTAGCATTTTTTTTAATTTTTGTGCTGTTGATAAGGAAATCATCCATCTGCCCTCAGATAACAGTTTGCTGGCTTCGAAACGCATCACGTGATGACACTCACGCTGGAAATGAAAGTTCAGTGGGTTGCACTGTGCTTCAGCCAATAAGCACGTAAGGCATCCAGCAGGGCAGGGCAGGGACCTCCAGGATGAGATGAGCTTTGTTATCAAGGGACGACAGAAGTTAAAGGATGGTGGAGACCAAGCCAGGGAATTCTGCTCTCTAATGAAAGCATAAAGCTGGTGACATGAACAGGAAGATGAGATTTATTGACCGAATATTGTACCAGAATGGAAATGAGTGCTCGATGTACATTTACTGACAGCAGTGTTTACTCACGCTTCCCAGTTGTGTGTTTCAGAGCAGCCATGCAGCTGATCACTGACTTCCTGCCATCTGTAGTTGGTTTTATTAGACAAGTGGCTTCCTTAGACTCTGGTCAAGAAAAAACAGACATCATAAAAATAATATGTAATTTAAAAAATCATGCCTAAGCTGAAATCAGACAGAACAACTTTCACTAATGATAAAGCAAGCAAAGGATTTTTAAATGGTTAGACTCATAATTGCAAGTTGCAAAATAATTAAATGCTATTGAAATGTGCAAAAATATCCAAGAGCCTCCTTTGCAGTGAGTGAGTTAGGGGGTTATCCCACCACACACACATGAACCATACACGAACATCAGATTTGTTGGAGAATGCATCAAGAGAACAACTGGATCCCACATGAACCAAGGACTTATTTGAAAAAAAGTAATCAAGTATGGACTCTTTCATTGACAGCCTAAGTCTTTATTCCTGTGTTCTCTGCAAGGAAAAGGCAGGGGATATATGCCACTCATTGTGAGCAAACTACATTCCTCTAATATGGCTGATCCCTCCCAGTCTAAACATTTTCTTTGAAAATGTGAAACCTTCAATTAAACTTTCCTCCCTGAAACAAGGAAAGTTCACTGAGCTGAGAAACCAAGTGCATCTCCCATAGAGAAGATTGTGATAGGAGGGAGGGTGTGTTGTCTGGTGAGAAGACCCACTGATGGGATGAACACTGGGGAGCGGGGAGGGGAGAAAACGCATGTGCTCATCTCAAGCATACATCTCAGGCAAGTGTGTGTGTGTGTGTGTGTGTGTGTCTGAGATATGGAAATACTGATAACATTAAAAATATTTTTATAGCAAAGTTCCAATTTAAATTAACTAAAGTTTGCTATTGATAGTATTTCTTCCAGTTATGTTTTGATAAGGAAAACAATGGATTTATTCTTCAAGTGATTCACTATGTTGAAAAATGTCACCTAATGTTTTATAAAGGAGTTTTCTCCCTTCTTGGAAAATCTTCTTTTCTTGGCATTTGACCACAGCGGTGCTTCAGAGTGTCACTTTTGGGAAGTCAGATAAGTATTTCTTATCCCTTATCATTGAGTTGGTAATAGACAGGGGATGCCTGGGGAGACAGTCTGTTAACCAGAATTTTATATATAAAGTCTCATGAAGGTTACGCATTTGGAGATCGGTGTTCAGAAGTGGGGGCTGCTAACTTGTTTATATCACCTCCAAAAAAATTTCCTTTATTATCTTGCCCTATGACCCTAAAGTCCCCAAGTTGGGGGATTTTATCATTTAAAGCAAGCTATTTTCAGAATACCCCACCTTAAAAATCTCTCTGTTTTTCTCCTAGTGGATATTCATAAAGCCTAAAAGCTTTCAGGTAGGTATAGAGACAGGTTTGGGGGAATAGAGAGAACACAGCAATTTAGTAAATCACAATTCATAGTATCTGGGATGTCTTTTTAGCAAAGACGTGACATGATTTTGAGTTTGAGAAAAACAGGCTAGTGGTAAATTGGAGGCTAAGCGGAAAAACGTGGAAAAGATTTAGGAAACTAAGTGCAGACTCAGGAGGCTGAATGATCGACCTTGGTCAGTGGTCAGTATGTGAGCAGGGGGCAGGGTAGGTATTTCTGCAGTGTACGTTGTTCAATATGATATGTACTAGTCAGAGGTGGCTACTGAAATTTAACTTAAATTTAATAACATTAGCAATTTAAATAACATTAAAAATTGCATAGTCCCACTAGCCGTATTTCAAGTATTCAATCTCCACATTTAGCTAGTGGCTACGTTATTGACCATGAAGATATAGGATCTTTCTAAATCTGCAGAAAGTTCTACTGGACAGTGCTGTGTAGGCCTTTGTTCTTTAAAAAGTCAGGATTAATTGCAAGTTTGAGAGCATGGCAGTGTTTTATGCCGCAGCGCATGAACTTAAACTATGTGGTGTATTGACGTATGGGAGGCAGTCACTTGGCCATCGGTGAGCCCCTTCCATCCTGTCCAGAACTGCCATCTCCATGACACATGGTGATTGTCAAAATGTCCCACAGAGCACGTGGTTTCTACACATAGTGTTATGTATCATACGGTGTTGGGTATTGTGTGGCCACATATAATCATATCTATACCTAGATGTAGAGCTAGATTATAGATATAGATACAGTTTTGTAAAACCTTTGATGATTGTATAAACCTGAGCTAACTAAAAAAAATATACGCCAGCATGAGATGAGCTGTTTATGAGGGAAATGTCTGGGAAGAAGAAAAAAGCAAGAGAAGCAGCAGGGAGCAAAGTCTTCAGACCACAATGAAGCTAGATATCTGTGAAAGAAAAGGCGGGGGGAGGGAAAGATCATATAGGAAGAGACTTAACATGCAGCACAACGCCGAAAAATGTTCAGTCTAGCGGAATGGAAGTCTTTGAGCCAATGTCATTGACCAAAGAAAGCCCCAGCGTCAGAGGAAATCTGCTCCGTTGCTGGCTGGCAGCACCCACAGGCGGCCCAGCCTGCTGTGAAGGTGGTGGTGAAGCCAAAGGGTGGTAGTGAGGGAACATCGGATACATCCTCTCTGTGGCAAGACCTCAGAAGCACCTCTTCATGACTTCTGTACAGAATTTATTACATATGTTAAAGTATTTTGTGTATGTAATACATAATGCCATAAAATACATTTGAAAACAAGAAGTATGTTTTATGGAATGCTGTAATTACCATGCCGCACCTAAGAATTGAGGAATTCTTACAGGAGAACCCCATGCTCATGAGAATCAAGGGTTTTCTCTAATTAGGTGGCAGAACCAAAAAGACTTGAGGGCATGTCCATTTACAGAAAGATGGAGTAGGCGTACTTTTCTCTGTTTTTCTAAGTACAGCTAAAACTGTGAGCATTAGTCTCATTATTATATAAAAAAAATACAGGAAGACTCTTAAGGTAAAGAAAAGAAGGAGCCACAGGACCCAAGGAATAATATAATCTTGATTCCTAAGTTTTTGTTCCCTCAATATCCCACACGATACAAGAGAAGTGAACAACTCAGAAATGTGAGCAAGAAGCAAACAACAAAGTCTGATCTCTTGAGCCAAAGGATCAGAAAAGGAGACATGTAGCCAGAAAGAAAACTTGTAGGAAAAAGCACTCAACTAGAACCATGTACACAAGGTGAAAAAAAAAAAAAAAAAGAAGACAATGGTCATAACCCACGTACACCAGCAAAGGCTGGTGAGAAAGTAGACTTCCATCTATATCCAGCTGTAATGAAATATCCCAAACTTCCTGCAAAGATGGTGGAAGATGAGGTTAAGCAGGGAGCCTGCACTTTCATCCCCAGTAGGAAGGGATTTTGCCTCACTTGGGAAGCGGATGCAGCCCATGTGGGCAGCCTGACTGTCCCCCTTCCTCCTGCAGAAACAAGACGCTCCTCTTTCTTCCTGGGGGAGTGGAGCTAGAGGAGACCTGGTGGAGGTTCTGGACTTTCTCCATCACCCTGTGGGAGAGGCCATCCTCCACCAATCTTCCTGTGGAGATTCCATGAGGAGCAACATGGAGGCTTAAAAGGCGTTGTTGAGCCCTTACCAGACTCCCACCCACCCAGCTATAGTCATGCGCCCCTTCACGTGGGTGTCAACAGAAGCCGTGTGGGTGACCTGCACATCTACACCCTCCTGCAGTAAAAGGGGGTTATCCTCCCCCTTCCCAAAGTGGTTCCCAAAAAATCCATTAAAATAAAATGTTAAAAGTAGTTTAAAAGTTTCACAATACTAAAAATCTCTGCTTTCTACCTAAAACCACAGATCATATCATAACCAGGAAGATCTCATACTGAGTTAAAAAATTTAACCAAGAGATGCCACACGGAGATGACAGATGAGTTGGAACTGTTTGACAATGATGTTAAAGTAGCTATCATAAAGATTCTTCAACAAGTAACTAAGAACGGCTTGAAAGCAAAAGAAAGGAGTCAAGGAAAATAATAGAAAGACTCGCAAAGAAATAGGAGATACAATAAAGTAGAACCAAATGGGAATTTTAGAACTGAAAATGTAATAACTGGAAAAACTTAACGGGTGAGTGCATTAGAAGAATGGAGGGAGAATAAGACAGGATTAGTGAATTTGAAGATAGAAATTATCCATTTTAACGACAGAGTAAATATTTACTGAAGGGGAAAAAAACGAAGGATGCCTCAAGGATATGAGGGACTCTACAGGAAATTCAACATTTCTGTCACTGTCATCCAGGAAGGAAAATAGGACTGAAAACATATTCAAAGACTGGAAACTTTTAAACTTTAGCAAAAGACATAAACCTACAGATTCAAGAAACTGAGTGGCACCTAGACAAGACAAAACAAAAGAAATCCACACCAGGACATGTAGTGGAACTTCTGAAAACTAAAGACAGAAAAATCATTGAAAGCATCAAGAAACAAATTCTTACTTATTGGAGGCAAGTAATTTGAATAATGAAGAATTTCTCACCATAAACCAATGAGACCATAAGACATCGGAACACTTTTAAAGTGTAAGAGTGAAAAAAATTATCAGCCCCAAATCCTATCTCTATTGAAAATATTTTTAAGGAATGAAAGAGAAATTAAGACATTCTCAACTGAAATAAAATTAATAAGGTGTGTTGTCAGCAAACCTAACCTACAAGAGTAGCTAAAAAAATTCTCTAAACAATAAAAATAAAAACCAGAAAACAAATATGGAATCATGGACCATTAGGTTAGAAGAGAAAATACACTAAGCAAAAATACTGGCAAATAGAATAGACTTCTTTTAAGTGTTCTAAATTATGTTTAATAATAAAACAAAAGTTATGACATTGTTTTATGTGCTTCTAAATACACATTGAGGACATATTTAAGACTTTTATAAGTAGGGAAAGTGAAGAGAACGTTAAAGAAGGTAAGATTTCCACGCTTCAGTTAAACTGGTAAAATAGTAATGGTGATAAGTTAATAACCACAAAAAAATTACGAAAAGGTACGTCCATACATCCTATAAGTACATCAAGATGAATACTAAAAGACTGTTCAGATAACTCAGAAGCCTCGGGAAATGTTAATGAAAAACAGAAAAGCTAAAATTTTTCTTCTATCTCACTCTATTTCCTTTTCTCATGTTTTTGTCATTAATTATTATTCATGGATTTTTTTCATTTAGCTATTATGAATTTTACATACAGAATTTGTATTGCTCTTTCTTTTAAACCACTTCTGATAAAGTCATGCCCTGCAGTGTAGGACTATGCGTCCTGAGGGTGTGTCCTGATGGTGCATCCCTGCCTGAGCAGACCTCAGCAGCTCTGCGCTGGGGCTGGAGGCAGAGGCAGGAGCCTACCAGACCAGTGGGAATGACATTCCTCATTTACAAGTGGGGAGGTGGACTTGCAGCTTGCCTTCTATTGGTCTAAATTTCTAGTTCAATAACTTTTTAGTTTTATTTAGCAATATTTTAAAAACCATTATTCCAGTCTTCTGACTTACATCATTTCTGATGAAAATTCAGCTAACATTCTTATTTTGTTTCTCTGAACATGATGTTTTATTCTCTAACTGCTTTTATGTTTATTCTCTCTGATTGATTTTCAATAATTGCATCCAATGTGCTCGATGTCACATTTATGTTCATTCTGTCTTAAGCTTTGGTTGATTTCATATGCACTTTTTTTTCCGCAAGTTTGAAACATTTTCACAATTCTTTGTTCCAAAGTTTCCCTCCTCTACTCCTGTGGCCTTGCTCCTTCAGGAAGCCAAGTTCTCATGTAAAGTTAGTTGAGATTTTCCCACAAGTCACTGAGCTTCGGTTAATAATTAAAAATATTTTCTCTTTCTGTGCTTCAGTGCTCATGGCTTCTGTCGTTGTCTTCAAATTCCCTGAACTATTTTATGAAGGGAGATATAGTTTAATTAATTATTTCCAGTGTGTTTTTGTTGATTTTCATAAAATCAGCTTACTTTTTCAAGTATTGGATGTATCTAGCAGATGCATTTGAACCTTCACTATTATTTAATTTTTATCATTATATTCATACCTATGTTTACATCTTTGTGGGTATTCATAATATTTCAGTATCCGTAATACGTGTTTTAAAGTGTCTAACTGGTAATTAATTACATCTATTCCTTACCTCCTGTTCCAGGCTGTTTGTCTTCTCTGGGCTGCTTTTATTGTCAGTAGATTTTGGTTGAATGCTAGATATTTTGTGTTTTTGCATGTTTGAGTAGTAGATTTAGCTTAGTATTGGGAATTTTATGATATCTGAGAATTCAGTGATGAGAAAAGTATTTCAGTGTTGCTGGAATAATTAATCAGCCTTTAAAACTATTCAAAATGTTTATAGGTTTAATTACAGCTAAATCTGTAAATATAGCAAAACTGAATTTTCTAAAATCCCTTCAAAATGGCTGATAAAATTGACTAGACTGTGAAGGATATATTTACACTAGAACCAGATTTTTGTAATTTTCATGAATTGCTATACCCTCTTCCAATTATATTCATCTATACAGAAATATATGTATTTTTAAATTCACTGACACCCACTTGAGCAGATGGAAATCAGAAGAGGAAGTTTTCTCCCGAATCCGCTTGGGGAGGCCCAGAATATTAGAAAAGATTGCTGTCAGGAGATAATGATCTTAATGAGCCCGGGAGTGGGAAACGATGTCATGTCAGCAGTGGTGGCGCAGAATAGGCGCAGGCAGCTCTTTCTCTTGGTGTCAGAAGGTCACACATCACAGCTGCGTTCCCGCTCGATTAATTGATTCGGAGCAATTCTTGCTAAGCAATTATCTTCTCTAAGGGAATGTCTATGCCATCTACTAGCAACTGGCACTTTCTGTCAAGTACGAATTATGCTGTATAATGGGTTCAGGTGATCACATAAAGTGACTGTCATAAAATCCATGTGTGTTGTGATTCAGTGAAATCATCTCATTCAGATGATGGAAACAAAGGAGCAGAAAAGTGACGAGAGAATGAAGTCGATAACCTCTATACGGCTGACAAGAAGAATCATGTCTAAAAACTACTACTGATTTAGTGTTCACTCAGCTCAGTAATGAGAAGCTCCCCGCCCCCCCAAATATTCTCTACACAGTGATGATAGTATGAGAAAAGACAAAATAAAAAACACTCAATGCTGTTAGTACGCATTTATGACAATTATCAATGTACATCAGAATCCGTGTCAAGATATGGACTGTGCAGCCCTTTGTCCCAGCCATGCTCCCTGCTAAGAATTTACCTTGAGGGGATAACAGTACAGGTGCAAAACATTATATGCACAGAAGTCTTCACTATGATGGAGACTCATAAAACTGATAAAGCAACATAAATGTTTACCGCAAAATATTGTACAAGGACAGAGTATAATGATGGTATGAAAGCATTACAATTGACGAAAATCTATAAACGTATCGGCATGGAAAGATGTCTAATACTGACTACAAGTAAAGTTTATAGAACAGTATACATAGTTATGATATATTTATGTAAAACTGTTTGCAAATATCTGTATGTGTACAAATCATAGAGAAATGCCTGGAAGAATGTTCATTGACATTTTAATAACAGTTTTCTCTAGACGGCAGAATGTAGGGTGGTTTTTATTCTCCTCCTTGTGCTTTTCCACGTTGCCGGCATTTTTACAACAAGCATTCGCTATTTTTCAAAACCAATAAAGCTATTTAAAAAGAAAAGAATATAAGAAACTATATGTGATTATCAAGAGGCTGGTGAATATGAAAGTGTTCCTATGATTACACCTCCATTCAGAGATGACGATAATGATGATAATGGGTGAATTGCATGATAATCAAGCATAATAGGAAAAACATTAATTTTCAATTTATTGGGAGTAGCAGTATGTGTTTAGTACCATATGAAACAGTCGTAATAGGTGGACTTGAAGCTGAAATTAAACGAGCACAAAAGTATTGGCAAGCAAATGGCATTGGGGAGATTAAGGGCATTTTTTGTGAGGGAACTAACACATGACATCTGAGAACTGCAGTCTTAGAGTAATAAGCATGGTTTAACACAATTCAGGAGAGTTTATTTGTCTGAGGAACAGCTTTCTGGAGGAAATGAATGAGAGGTGAATTTTAAAGAGTGAGGCAGACAGCTTTTTGGAGAGGAAGTCAGAAAGACTCTTTCATAGAGCCCAAAGGAAGGAAGAAGAATATTTTTGCCTCAGGATTTCCAAAGCATAAATGTGAGATGTGTCTCTATTCTGTGGTCACTGCCAAAGTCTATAGCCGGGTTCTGTCAGGCATTCATGCTTTCCTTGAGATGCCTTGGCGGGTTGATTGTGTAGAAACGACTGTGGAGAGATTACTCTTAGAAAATTCACGTACTCTTTTGGGAAACTTGTGTTATCTCCTTTCAACCACAAAGATATCACTGCATACCCAGCAGAAACACTGAAGTGATGTTTTGGATTTCAGCATAACAATCTTACATGGAGGCTGAGTTCCTGTCAATTTGAATGATATTATTTTGAGAGTGTCCAAGAGTTATCCCTAAATCACTGGTCAGTCCTCAGCTGGAACCTGAAGTTTCTTCAAATGTTAATTTATTATTGTTGATGTTAGTGCCTCTCTGGACAATGGTCAACAAAATAGCTCTTTAATATCTAGGAATGATTTGTCTTATCTTCCTGTATCAGGAAATACAGCACGCAGAGGTTGAGATATAATAAATGCATTTTGAGGGAATTGAATGGTGACAGTCATTGGGTGCTGCCCGACTGGGCCTGTCAGGAAACTCCAATAAGCAGTAGCTGTAGGCAAGGTTACTTTTAAAATCATATAATGCTTTCACATGTAAAATGTAATTTTAAATGTATTACATTTATAATGCAAGCTTGCTCAACTGTTGAACACAGAAGAATTACTTTAATGACTCATAACCAGGCACCACAGTATCAGAGTTTGTAGCTTTCTATTTTGTGTGTTACTGTAGGTGTGATTATTTGTCCTCTGCCATTCCTTCCAGTTTAATAAGTTCCACAAGGGTTGGGTCACATGCATTTTGCTTACCTCGACATTCCCAGCAGCAACTGGTCCATATCTGGCACATAATAAATGTCCTATAATACTCAACAAGCTATGGTAGAATGAATGGGACCCAACATTCAAGGAAAAGGAAGAGCTAAGGGAGAGAGTTTGGTGGAAAGAGGGACCCCAAGATGGAAGGACCTACTTCACAGTTTTGTGTTGGGTTTTAACTACTTGATAGAATTGTATATCATCCTGATCTCTTAAAGACCACGGTCATTTT
Source organism: Solenodon paradoxus (assembly GCA_004363575.1). Classification (NCBI taxonomy): domain Eukaryota; kingdom Metazoa; phylum Chordata; class Mammalia; order Eulipotyphla; family Solenodontidae; genus Solenodon; species Solenodon paradoxus. The sequence continues at coordinate 117,049 of RJWH01003783.1, read as the reverse complement.
CTCTTCCTTTATTATTTCTATTGTTTTCTGCTATTCAACTTTGAGATGACAATTACCCTTTTCCTACAAAAAAGTCCAGTGAATTAAATTTTCAGAGCAGAATTGTTAAGAAAATATGATCCTATTCAATATTGGTACTTGCTAACTTTCCTTGGGGATTTTTATTAGCTATGTATTAACTACATTTTAAAAACAGTTCTCTTCCTTTCTACTCTAATGTTTCCCTCTAAATTTTGCAACATTAAATATTTAGCAGGCTATTTCCTGTATCTCAGTAACAGAGATATCATTCTTTTCTACACTTTGAGTACTCCACCAATACCAGAAGATAATTACCTCTGTTTAGCATTCCTTGATCTCTGCTACATGACTTGAAAAATGATGCGGTGAAGGCTGGTGGTCCTGGTCATGAGTCATTTATGAATCCCAAAACACAGATTCCTTTATTTAATGCATATTTACTTGAGTATTTATAGATGTGCAGGCACTTCAGTGCTGGAAACTAAACAATACTCCTGAGAGCTAACATCACAATCTGTTTGAAGGTAGTTTTCTCAGGATGGAGGCTTGTTTCTCATATAAAATGTGTTGAAGCCAGAAAAACCCAATCATCTCTTAAAGCCTAGTGTTGTTGGGTTTTGTTTATTTTTCCCAACACAGAGATCAAGCACTAAAGGCCGTCAGCATCACAGTCAGTAGTCCCCATGCTCTCTCCTGGTGACACATTAATTAACCCAAAATCCTGACAGCAGGGTTTGTACTGAATCTCCACCGCCACCGTGTCTTGTGGAGAGAGACACAGGTCTGTTTCCATTGTGGCTTGTGGAGAGGACGCTGCCTCCTTTTACTGCCAGAATGTCATCATTAGAGGAAAAATAAGATGTAGGTAATGTTCCTTTTGAAAAAAAAAAATCCTCCACCCAACCTATGAGTTTACCTCAAGAGCTGCAAAGTTAGGGAAACAGGCAATTTGCTCTACATTTCTCTCCTCTGCCTCCTGTTCCCACTTGCATTTTGGACTGGAAAATGGGAAACAAGTGTACTTTTTATTTATGTCCTAAATCTCCCATCTCCTCCACGTCTAGGTCTGAGTTCTCCAGCAGCAGACGGTAAGGAAAAGGCACTGAGCAGAAGTTTGACTTGGGAGGTGATCCCAGACTGCATCCCCAAGGGAGGACAGGTGCTGTGTCCCCACCCTCACTGGTGCTGTTTCTCAGAGCTCCCTCCCAGGTGTGGGAACTGGGTCTTTAGAGCCCACAATGACAGCTGCCAGCCTGGCAGGCACAGGCCACCCATCCTCCCAGCGAAATGGCTCTGCCTGCCCTCCCCTTAGTCTGGGGCTGGCTTGTCTCCAGCTGGAGTTAACAGAGGCAAGATCAGGTCAGGTCTGAGCCTCTAAGAGACCGGAAACCTCCAGCCCCAGCTCTCTAAGGAGGCCACTGCCCCTCTGGAAAGAATCTAGGCTCCTCGCCCAAATAATTAGATGTATGTGGAGAGAAAGGGGCCAGTTGGAGGAGTACCCAGCGCCACACATGTGGCAGGGTCTTCGAGGGCCTTGCCGTCCTGTAACTGTAAGGCATATGCTGTTGAGTGGAGGTCTGCCTGACCTGCACACAGGCGCACCTTGGAAGGACTGCAGAGCACCGCAGTAAAGAGAATATTGGCAATAAAAGAAGTCGTGCAGCTTTGTTGTTTCTAAAAGCTAGGTTTATGCTGCTGTTGTCTAGTGAGTGAGTGATAACATTATGTCTAAAAAATGGACATATCTTAATCATAAATTACTTTCTTCCTAAAAACCACTGACCATCACCTGAGCCTTCTGCAAACCGTAATCTCTTTGCAGGTGGACAGTCTTGCCTTGATGGCTGCTGACAGATCAAGGTGGTGGCTGTTGACAGTTGGGTGGCTGTGAAATTTAATTAAAGGAAGACAAGAGTGAAGATTGCCATAAAAATCCTTTCAGGTAAGATTTCTCTACAGCATGTAATGCTGTTTGATAGCATTTTACGCGGAGTGGAACATTCGAAATTGGAGTCCATTCTCTCAAACCCTGTCCCCAATTTACCAACTAAGCTTAACAAATATTTTCAAAACTTTGTTGTCATTTTAACAATGTCCATGCATTTTTCACCAAGAGTAGATTGTATCTCAAGAAACCAGTTTATTTGCTCATCCATTCGAACCATCTCATCCATTCAAGTGTTGTCATGAGATGGCAGCATTTGGGTCTCAGCTTCAGGCTCACTTCTAATTCTAGTTTCTTTGATATTCCCACCACATCCACAGCTACTCCCCCACTGAAGTCTTGGACCCCTCAAAGTCATCCATGAGTGCTGAAGTCAACTTTCAAACTCCTGTTAATGTTGGTAGTTTAAACTCCTTCCATCAATCAAATGTTCTTAATAATATCTAGAATGGGGAATCCTTTCCAGAGGTTTTTTTATTTACTTTGCCCATATCTGTGAGAGGAATGACTATCACAGCTATAGCCTTATGTAATGTATTTCACAAATAATAAGACTTGAAAGTCAAAAGGACTCTTTGATCCATGGGCTTCAGAATGGATGTCGTGTTAGCAGACATGAAAACAAAATGCATCTCCTTGTCCATCTCCATCAGAGTTCGTGTGTGCATTGTCAACAAGCAGTAATATTTGGAAAAGAATCTCTTTTTTTCCAGATCAGTATATCTCAACAGTGAGTTTAAAATATTCATAAGTATATTATAAAGAGATTTGCTGTTATTTGAGTTTTTGTTGTTCCACTTACAGAGTAAATGCAGACTAGATTCAGCATCACTAAGAGCCCTAGGGCTTTCTGATGGTTCATGAGCATTGACTTCAACCTAAAGTCACCATTTGGCCCTAACAAGAGAATCAGACTGTTCTTTAAAGCTTTGAAGCCAGGCATTGACTTCTCTCCAGCTAGGAAAGTCCTAGAGGGCATTTTCTTCTAAGACAAGGCGGTTCTGTCTACACTGAACTCTGTTGCTGGTGTCGACGTCCTCATCCGTGATCTCAGCTCCGTCTTCTGGATAACTCGCTGCAGCTCCTACCTCAGCACTTACTTCCTCACCTTGCATTTTGATGTTATGGAGTCAGATTCTTTCCTTAAGCCTCGTGCACCAGCCTCCGCTGCTTCAAACTTTTCTTCTGCAGCTTCCTCACCTCTTTGTCTTCCTAGAATTGGAGAGGTGGGGTCTTGCTCTGGGTTAGACTTTGACTTAAGGGAATAGTGTGCCTCGTTTGGTCCTCTATCCAGACCACGCCAACTGTGTCCAGACCAGCAATAAGGCTGTTTTGGTTTCTTACCATCCATGCATTTGCTGACATGGCATTTTTAATTTCCTTCAAGAACTTTTCCTTTGTACTGGAGCCTTGGCTAACAGGCTCAAGAGGCCCAGCTTTTCAGCCTGTCTGGGCCTTTCACTGCCCCCTCACTAAGCTTACTCAATTCTAGCTTTTGACTTAAAGTGAGCAATATGACTCCTCCTCTCACTTGAACTTTTAGAGGCCATTGTAGGTTTCCGAACTGACCTAATATCAATATTGTGTCTCATAGAACAGGGAAGCTTGAGGAGAGGGAGAGAGACAAGGAAATGCCCAGGTTTGGAGCAGACAAAATACAACCTTTATCAATTGAGTTCACCATCTTCTAGGGGCAAGGTCCATGGAGCCCCCCAAAATTGCTATAGTAACATCAGAGACAATAGTAAAAAAGTCCGAAATAGTACAAGAAACAGCAAAATGCGACATGAAAACATAACGTGAGCCTGTGCAGGTGGGAGAGGGTGCTGATGTTCTCTGTGCAGGGGTGCCACAAATCCTCAATTCGTAAAAATAAAAAAGCATCGCAGAGTGTAATGCAGCGAGACAGCTAAAGGGAGGCAGGCCTGCAATCACACAATGTAGTAAAGATGCTGCTTTGCCCAAGACCTGTCCACCTCCTCTGGTCTGTCGTGGTCGGGAATCCCTCCAGCTGCTGCTCCCAGTGCCAGGGGTCCCGGGGCCCGGTGTGCAGGCTCCCCGGCTCAGTGAGCACATCAGAAGAGACACGCGATTCTTCAGGCCACGAGTTCATGTTCCTAAGGCGGGACCATCCACTCTGTACCTGGGATCTCTGGCTCAGTGGTCAGCTCAGACCTGCTGACAACCTGAGCCTCTTACTTTTCCTGTGAATTCAGTTGTGTCTACAGCTTCTGCTGTCAAAACGTAGTCTGTCCCCTTGACTGTGTGTGTGTGTGTGTGTGTGTGTGTGTGTGTGTGTGTGTGTTGACAGAACAAAGAATTCCAAAGAACAGAACACAGTCTCTGATTGGAGAGAAAAACCCATCACAAAGCAGTTACCATTCAGCGACGTTATCAAGACAAAGTCTTTCTGCAAGTGTGGTGTTTGTATTCCATCCAAGACAGAATGCTTACTTATTTTCCTTGTTTTTCTGTTGGTGGCAATGAGGTCATCCCGAGGACCCAGTCTCTCCTGCTCGTCACCCTGGTAATCAAAAGCATGTAATTAAAGCTGGCTGGTGACAGCAATGAATGTGCTTCTGTGACCTAAGCACAATTTTTTCCTAAGCAAAGCTCATTAGACCACATTAAATTCACAATAGGTTTAAATTCACCAAGTGTGCACAGGACTGATCTTCAGCAAAGGTTTTAACCAAAGAATTCCCCAAAGGACAGCGAGGGTTAAGACCCATCTGTAGCACTTTCACAGCAGCTCCTCCTTGCTAGAGGAGCTTAGCATCCAGAAGAGTGAGAGGAGAGACAGGTCAGCCCACAGGCCGGAGAGGAAAGCCCTCGCCGCTGAATCAAATTCTTGTCGAGATGATCGAGCCAAGTTAGGATTAATGTAGTAGTTCCTGTCACCTAAACAGCTGCTTCATCCCTAAAGTGGAATAAATGTGATTTTTTTTAATGGCCCTGAAATAACTTTTTCATTCACTTCTGATTCCAAGAATGTAACCCCACACTTTTTTTTTAATCATGGAGAAAAAGAAGCTAAATGCCATGTCTTTTAAGAAGTAGACTCAAACGTCTCTTTTCAGCAGGCCTGGGAAGGACAACCCAGCCCCTCGCCCCAGAATTCCCAAAATAAAGGCCCTAAAGCAGCAGCCAGGCTTCCCCGCTGGCCGCGGGCCTGCCTAGAGGCACCAGGAGAGGATGCTGCTTGCTGGACAGAGCAAAGTAGCCTGTCATGTCAGAGCCCACACAGCTGCAGCTGAGCATTCAAGGACATGGTGGACGGCACGTGACCGTCAGCAAATGTGAGGCTGGTCATATTTCCTTGAGACAAAGGTGGGACGCTGAGGGGCAAAAACGGGACCGGCTCTGCACTGGAGACTCTGGAGAGGGGAGGAGGTGGGGCTGTCCGAGCAGGAGCAGAGCAGCCAGACCAGCCAGATGCAAATACTAGATGATGCCAATCGGTGACTTCATAGCAATGACCTGTGGTCCAGCAGGACTTCATACAAGGAGTCAGGGCCAGTTCAAGGAATTCTGACACCTTAGGCAAAGACCAAATTGGCGCCCCATGAGCCCTGCTCTAAGTATCCTCGTTAAGGCTCATGCCGCTCAAACCACCCCAGTGCCAGAGATGCCCAGTCACCCCCATGGTGCCAGAGATAACCCCACAGTGCCTGAGACGACCCCACGGTGCCGGAGATGACCCCACAGTGCCGGAAACGACCCCACGGTGCCGGAGAGAACCCCATTATACTTACCTGAGCTTCCGCCACACTCAGGTGTTCTGCTCCCTTGAAGGAGCAGGCTTGGCCTGGGGGCGAACCCTACAACCAGGCTCTGCCCTGGCACACACACCTTTGCAGCTCCTGTTTCCTCACAGTGGGTCCCAGCAAAGACCCTCTTTAATGTGGGACAAGAGGGGCAGCTAATGTTTGTGCCCCCTCAACTGACTGGACAGGGCAACTCGACTTCCCCTTTTGCCCCGTGTGAAGACAGCTCTGGTTTGTGAAAAACAGGACAAAACCGACTGCAGAGCTGCTTCACAGCGCCTGACACAGTGCCCTGTGAGCGCTGGAGGAAGGCTGGCTGTCACTTCTCTATTAGGGCAGCCTGCACAGGCAGGGCGGAGCGGTCCTAGCAGGCTGTGCTAGAAGAGATAGAGAAACTTCTTTACACGAAGACATTTTCCCAGCCAGCTCTTGTTGAAGCCTGAATTCCCTTATTGGAGGTTCTTTCATGTTTCTTAAGAAATGTCCTTTATTTTCAAAAGCCACTTTAGGGCCTGCCCTGGTGGTCTAGCAGTCTGGTGCACGCTGGGAGCAGTCCCGCCTGCATCCCAGGGTCCCAGGGTCAGGGGAAAGCAGCCAACGTGAGCAACTAAATAAAAGTAAAGTCAGCAGTAACAGGAGCGTCTCTGGTGCTGTGGGGGCTGCTGGGCATTTCTGGCTTGGGGGTGGTTAGACTGGCCTGTGTTTTAGTGAGGACATTGAACACGGGGCTCATCGGAGCCCCAAGTTTGCTGTTTGCTTCAGGTGCCAAAGTTCCTTTCGCCCTCCCTGAGTTTGCAAAAGTCCTGCATAACCCTCCCCAGTTTCGCTGCTCCTGCCTCTCCCCATGCCTGCCTACTCACCTTCGTTCCTACCAGCACCTTTCCTTTGAAAAATAAATACATGAATAAGGAAAATGCTTTTGGAAATGCCCTTGAATGGCTTTTCCAGCATCTTGCAGTGCCCCTTCACTCTCAGGAGTGTTTTGTGTTCCAGAACTCAACGCTGCCCCAGGCTGAGTGTCCTGGGTTCCTCAAGACATACTTTACTGCAGGGATCCAATGGGGCAGCAACCTCCCCCGCAGACACTGTGCATCCACAGCTGGGGTTTCAGGACTTTGATGCACCCCCTCAAATTGGGTACAAAATGGTCTTGGTGTATTTGTCCCCTTTCAGGGCCAGAAGACCCCCTGGCTTTTATGGATTCTCAAAGGTCTCGATAGTTAAAGAACGCCTGTCATGGGAGTGCTGCCTGGAGAGAACCAGCCTCTGTCAGCCTCTTGTGGCTTCGAGGGGACCTGGAGAGTGTCATCAGCTGAGGGAGGGGAGAGTGCAAACTCAGGAGGCGCCTAGAGTGCTGGGTGTCAGCATGCGGACAGAGAGGGGCGAGGGGACCTAACTGTGCTGACTCACAGCTATGTCTGCGAGCTTCGCAGCAGTGAGGCTAAGGGAGACTGCAGCCCCTCTCTGCACAGGACGGGCTGACCTGTGGCTGCACTGACGCCTGAAGGCTCCCAGCCCTGGTGCAACTCCCGGCTCCAGTGGGCTGGGCTGCAGGTCAGGGCTTCCTCTCGAGTTTCCTTTGACTCTAAACTGAAAGCATGCTAATGATTCCTTGTGTTTTCCTCACTGAGTACTCTCTCTCACTGGGTGCTTCTCCCTGCCTGGGGCTTAGATAACTTGGGGGTAGGTTTGCCAAGTAAAACACAGGACTCTTGTATTTAAATATGAATGTCAGAAATGCCATGAATGAAATATGCATTCATTTACATATACCAAACACTGTATAGGAAACATGAATACTATAAAATCATTCGTTGTTTACTAAAATTCACATTTAAATGGGAGCTCTGGCGTTTTTATTGACCAGACCTAGTGTTATTGGCCAAACTGTGTCCTCTCAAAATAGATGCTCTGAAGTCCCAATGCTGGGGTCTTCAGGGCCTCCAAATAGGACCTTAATAGGAGGTAAGTTCTTTTAAAAAGTTAAAATGAAATCATTAGAATGGGCCAGTAGGAAAGTAATTCAACAGCACAACTTTCCTTATGAAAAAAGGAAGCTTGGTGGCAGACTCAGAGCAGACCTTGTAAGGACACAGAAGAAGGCAGTTGGTTGTCTACAAGCCAAAGAGAGAGGCCTAACAGATACCAACACTGCAGACACCTTATCTCAGCTTTTCAGCTGCCAGGATCTCAAGGAAAGAAGTGTGTCGTGGAATGAGGGGTGGCAGTCCTCAGAAACTAAATGCATCTGCAACCACATTTGGAGAGCACCCGAGAAAAGAACACAAATGATGAATACAGAATCAGGAACAAACGTGGAGATTTATTAGAACGAGACAAGAAACCTCAGCAAATGACATGCACCTTGAAGATGGAGTGCCTTTCTTCAGAGACCCAGGCAGGCAACTGGCGCACCCCAGATGTACCTCGTAGCGCTCACAGGGACCCCACCAAGTGAGAGGTTCTCAAGCCTAGTACCATGGTCGGTTTAAGTCCCCTGGGGTGTTTGCATCTTTTCTGAAGTCTTCTCTGTTTACTTCTTTAGTTTTGCTTGGTTTTCATGGGTAGGTTATCTCTCAAGTGACATAACTGAGTATTTTTATAACTGTTTCATCTCTTTTCTCTCTTTTGGGCATTAAATTTTTAGCTTTTCAATTTCATGTTAAAAATCTTAAATAATATTTATAAAACAATATGAGCTTTTCATATTAGAACTATTTTAAAAACATCATCTTATGATAATAATTGTGTGGGTAAATTTATCTCCTACATTTCATGAAGTCTAAAAAAAGAAACAAGCACATTTTTTCCACCTAAGGAGGAACTGTTATAGAAGCATTTCATTTTAGATAGAGTGTAAATTTATAAAAATGTGTGAACATTTACATATATACTAATGCATTTCTGAATGCACATAGAATTATTCTAAAAGCACGCTAATTATGCCAAAACGATTTGTCAGTGGAAAATTAGTCAAATTAAGCAAATTGCCCAATAATAGCTATCTATGAAATTTGTTTGAGGCTAAGATATACATGTACTTATAATAGATGAAGATTTTTTTATTTTGAATTTAAACTTATAGATTCAAGTTTTTATTGAAAATATATTTAGTTTTTATTACATAGATTTCAGATTAGTATAGCAGGTAATGTCTTTAACCACAAAGTGGGGCAAGAAGCTGACATAAAATGTAGCACAATAGAAAATAAAAAAGATTACGAAAGAAAACAAAAGCAATTGAAGATGCATAATGCAAGCAATGGGGTGAGAAGTATACATAGCAACATCATCAGAGTGAAACATGGATAAAAGATCAAGAAATGAACTCTATTAATCTTTGGAGAACAGTCTGATATGAGCTGTGTGATGTGTTAATGGAAGCACCATGATGACTGAACGAACTGGCCCACCTTCTGGGGATCCCACTCTTATGATGTCATAATCTGCTCAGACAGTTTTTGTTTTCCTGTCTAGAATATCTGAGATCTATGCTGGTGTGTGTGTGTGTGTGTGTTATATGTGAGTGTCTGCATGTGTGTGAATCATGTAGTGATATTGACAGGGCTATAACTGATTTTGTGTATTCATCTTATGTTTTATTGTATAAATAATCTTTAGAGTTAAGAATCACTACCACTTTCTTTTACAGAAACAGTTAACAAGGAATTTAATTATATTACTGTTTGATCATTAATTCCACCTTTCATTTTGAAAACACAATTAATTCAATGCCCAGGAATTATTTGTACTATTTTAAAGTTCTTGCTTTTTTTCTTTTTACTTTAAATCGGGTTATTTCTTGTGTAGATAGTTATACAATATCCGGCGCAGGGGCACATTTAATGCTTGGGGGTTGTTTTTTTTTTCCCCCTTGGAATTGAGTACACAGCCAATGATAAACTGTTACCATGTTTACAACTTCATCTAGTGGGAAGTAAACAGTAAATACTGTTTTATCTAAAGTCTTTACCATATTGTCTGACAAGAAGGTAATTTTATAACCCAAAGTTACTGAAATAGCTTCCACCTCTTTTAGGAAAGGCATAATTTTATTTGTTCTCTCTCTGCATTGAGCTGCCCCAGGCTTGTTTGATTACTTGTATTTGGTAGTCATGCATGATTTGAGGTCATTTGTATTTTCAAAAATCTTTCCTAATTGCAGTTATTCAGCTTTCCATGGTGTAGATTCCTGATATTCTATTATCCTCCAACTCGCATAAGATATTCTCTTTTAAATGAAGCTTCACAGAAAGCCTCATGCACATATTTAGCTAAAAATAGGGATTAAAGATACATTTTCCCATTTTTGTATGTATGCAAAAGTCTAACTGAAAGATAACTATTTACACTCACAAAGATACATTGTTTCAATAATTGATCATAAAAAGAATGCATTATATAGCATCTGAACACTAAAATGGACATAATAGTTAGCAGTAAAAAAATTGTATATTAGCCTTAAAAATATTCAGCCCAGCTTTTGTTTGTTGAATTTTTTTTTAAGAGGCAAGGAAACATTTTTTGAATGGATGAGATCTGCTTTAACAAGCATGAAAGGATACTTGAAGAATTTGAGTTTTCATGGCCATCGGATTGGCAAAACGTTCATGTCTGGTCATTCTACATTTATGAGACTCAGATTTCTAGGGGACTAGAACCAGTACAGCTACGTCAGAGATGACAGAACAGTACTGACAAGTTAGGGATGCTCATTTCTTGGGGCCCAGCCTAGCTCTCTGTCCTGGAAAAAGTCTAGCCAATGTGCACAAAAAGAATGTGCTTGTGTGTTCTTACAGCTAATGTTGCAATGTTTAAACACTAAAACTACTTTGAATAGTGAAAACTGGAATGGGTACTGAAATTACATATATAAAATATTGCAGTATTTTCATGTAATGGACTATTACATCACATTATGTAGGAACTAACTTGATGGATCAATTTAGATAAATACCAAAAATATAAAATTGAGGAAAAAAGAAAGTTACAGAAGAGTCGACACAATGCAATAGCTTTTATAAAAAGCACAAACAATATGAAGTGTGTACCAAAGACTTGTCTTTAAAAGGAAAAAATGTACAAGAAACACAAAAGCATGAACTTCTGGATAGAGGTTATTGCGGGAAGGCGGAGAGGAGAAAAATAATGTTCAATATATAGGATGTTACTGTATCTATAAGGTTTGGTTTGGTTTAAGAATACCTGAGCAAGCCAGTGGTCAAAGGGAGAAAAATAAAAGGTTCCCTTACTGCAAATTAATGAAAGAATAAGAAAGAAAGGGAGAGAGGGAGGAAACATATGAAGATAGGTATCGATAGTAATACATAACAACTCTTATTCACTTAATACAATAGAGAAAAAGTTCTCTAAACTTGTTATAAATGATCCTTTATCCACTAGATTTAATCTTGATTGAGTGTACTCAGCTATTAATAAGGGGGTGGGGAGGGAAGAAATGAAGGACTTGCATGTTGGAAATATGTCATCCAGCATGCTAACCCAAAAGTAAGTTGCATTAAGTAATTTTTTAAATTTTAATTCCCTGGGAGTAATACATGAACATAGAAGTCTGTGATTTGATTTTCAGGTTTGTTTTCAGGTAGCCTTTATATAAAGAAGGAGCTAGCTGCCTGTTTGCAGAAGACTTATTTCTGAGTTATCAAAAGGGTTATGAAAAATCTTAATAAATGCTACAAAATAATGATCACACCCCCTTATTTCTCTTCCTCCCTTGCCTCTCCTTGCCAAATCACCAGCACTCACCCAGGCTCTGGAGATGGAAGTTCCAGACCCCAAGGCCAATCCCTTGACAGATGCCCTCAGACGACACATCACAGCCCCGAGAATATAGCCCGCACACGCGCCTGTCTCCCGTCCATTCCTCACTACACACGCAGCGGCAGCAGGAGCTACTGGCAGGAAGAGCTGCCAGGCAGCGCTCACCCAGGGACTGCACCCTGTCCTCAGCTGGGCACCCTCCCACCTTGTCTGGCTGCCAGGCCACTCGCAAGTGGAATCAGTTGAAGCCTTCACTGCCTGCTCTCCTGAGCTCATCACACTGTTCTCAGGACCTGCACCTCTTGAGGGCAGGGATGACAGGGATGCACCTCAGTCCCGCATGACTAGTGCCTTGTATGGCACCCGTGGGGAGTGCTCGATAAATGGAACCAAACTGAGTAGCACTGCATATGTGGCACAAATTACATGAGAACTGACATCTCTGTGTTCCTCACTCTATGTTGGTTTTCATTTGTTATTTTGACACCCCACCATCTTCTGAAATCAGTCCCTTTCTCTCTCTCTCTCTCTCTCTCTCTCTCTCTCTCTCTCTCTCTCTCTCTTTCTCTCTCTCTCTCTCTCTCTCTCTCTCTCTCTCTCTCTCTCTCTCTCTCTCTCTCTCTCTCTCTCTCTCTCTCTCTCTCTCTCTCTCTCTCTCTCTCTCTCTCTCTCTCTCTCTCTCTCTCTCTCTCTCTCTCTCTCTCTCTCTCTCT